>JAJJWX010002256.1:0-294495 GCA_023529315.1 Papaver bracteatum | reverse complement strand
ATGGTTGTGCATTGCAAATCGAGTTGTCGCTTTCAATCACTCTATGTTGCTTCAACATTGCCTGTATTGATCCCAATTCAATTTCTCGGCATACCCATTTCTTAGCAACATCATAATCATCTCATACTCAGACCATAACTTCAATCTAAGAGAGAACCCATTCTTGAACTACCACCACCAGCATTCCCTTTAGCACCTTCTGCTTTTGCATAGCTTGCAGCGACAACCCAATCACAGCACCTCAAAATCTTTGAACCAGCATCACCATCGTAAACAACAACATAACCAATTTCTTCTTCTCTCACATTTTCTTGACCACCTCACAGAATTCATCTCCTCTATCTCGATGTGATTTCGTCTCTCAATTCCATGCTTTTCTCTCTTGATTTCTCGATCTCCTCTCGAACAGAATAACAGCAGCAGCCGCTGCTTTTATTCCTCTCTCAATTTTAGGTGTACGCAGAATGAAAGATCATTGAACGAGAGAGATATTTCTCGTTTTTAGGGTTATATGATTTGGGGTTAAATGGTACACCCCAGGTAAATACACTCAAGCTGGTGCTCCATAATAGTTGGTTACTCTGATAAGGGCTAGCCTATTGGCCTCCCCTTAACCACAGCTAGGTTGTCTTTAATAATTCTCCAAAACAGAGATGCCCCTTAACCTTGACTAGGATCCGTATAGTGTCCGCCCCTAAAATGACCTTTTTGCCCTTTTAGCTCAAATTGAATGATTTCTTCTCCTTTTCCTCTGTGCGACTCCAGAGTACCTAATAACTCAAAAACACACGTAAAATACATAATTTACTAGAAAAATAGCAAAGAAAGCATAAACTCTTAGATAGTAAATTAGGTGTATTCTACACCTATCAAGTACTTGTTGATGTCTTTTTGTAGTATTCAATCTTCATCCTTTAATGATAGCTTCGATTCAACTTCTTAGACCTAATATAGTCCGAAAATATCTTTAGTATGCTAAATCAAGAATGCATTTTGGCAACTAAAATTGACAACTAACTTGACATACCAACGCTAGTGGGTTCAACCGATTAGTGCTCTAACATTCTTAAATAGACTTATCAAATGTTGTATCGGCAGAAGAAAACCGCAGGACTCAAGGATAGAAATTCATACCAGATCCCAAGTCCTACTCCACAAATACCCGATGGAATAATCATATAGCGAAGCCCGTAGCAGTTGGTCCACCCAGAATCACCCCCAAAACTGAATGTAGAGCCAACATTTTAAACAAAAAAAATGAAACCTAAACCCTCATAGAACTGTATATTTTCATGATAAACCCTGAGTTTGAAGACCAAAAAAGAATGGTTTTGTTATTCTATATATAACCAAGAACATAAGAAGTAGAATGGGTGGTTTTGATCTTACTTTCAGTACTCAAACCCCTCTAATATTTTGGAATGAAGTTGAGATAAATGGAGCTCATTTTAGAGAGTAAAAAATCCATTGATAGAAAAATGAATAAACCCATTAAACCAGAAAACCCATCAAGTTTAATTCAAAAGAATGAAATGAGATGGTGGTGTTTGAGTTTACCCATGTCCTTGAGCAAATGGTGATAATATTTTCGGTATAAAAGAGGAGAGTCAAAGAGAGAAAAGTGAGAGTACAGATTACTGGGAGACTAGTAGAAAGAAAAAGAGAGGAAATAGAGTTTACTACTGAGCAGTGAGTACAAATCTGTGATGGAATTGGGTCCCACTTGGAAGATTTTATATAAATATACTTGTAGTGACTAGTGAGTGAGTCCCACGAGTTGTGCTCTTAAATCTCAATGGCTGAATAAGCCATAGTCTATTATTGATTGTATAAGTATAAAGCCACCGGTGTAGTGCTCCATCTGTCCGTTTATTTTTGAAGCACCCTGGAAGATAAATTGAATCATCATAGATCCTAGTTTGGAATTGTGCAGCACAACATTTGACTCAAGGCAGCTTAGACTTGAGATAACTGTAATGAAATTTGAAGTTCTGGAGCTTAAAAGATCCTAAACTAATAAGTTGGAAGGAAATCGTATTGCTTTTGGCTGGCTTTAGGGATAACAGTTGGCATATGCCCTAAGTAGACTTAATTTTTATGTAAGCCTCTCAACCAAGGGGAGCTTGGTTTTTAAAATATTAATCATTTCAACATAGCCACGATAGCCAGAATGGGTTATGGGCTTAAGGAAAATCCAAATACACTTTGACTTTAATTTTAAAAGCTAAAATACTGACAGCTAAATCCTAACAAAAACATCATGCACGCGGACATTAAACCAAAAAATACCGACAGTTGGATTTGGAAGGGATTAAAAAGTGGCAATAAAGTAAATCTAGAATGACAATTAGACTACAGATAAAAATCTACCAAACTTGAAATTTGCAACAGGAACATAGCGTCTAAACTAGAGAAGTGATCATTTAGGGTAAAAGCAATGTATTGTGATAAGTACTTTGATTCGAGAGATCAAAATCGCTCAAGGCTAGCCTAAACCAAGAAATAACCATTCAAGCCTTGCTTCGGACACAAAGGAAGGAAAGAGTTGATCTTAGAGAGGGAAGCATAAAAGGTATCGAGATCAGTGAGATTGTGTATTTGCTGTATTACGTGCTCGAATTACTATTTGAAGAGATTTTTTTGTTTTAGAAATGAAAGAAAACTTCTATGGAATCAAGACTAAACGAATTTGCATAAATCTGAGGTCCTCTTGTGAATAGGCTGAGTAGCCTCTTCATAACAGTTGTCATATCTAAGATTGCTTGCAACTATTTCAAGAGAAGCCTATTATAGAGGCTCCAAACTTTTGGTTTTGAACGCTTACAAGATGACAAAATTGAGTCATCAAATATAACAATCATCAAAACCCCTTAACCTATTAATTTTACTAATGGCTAAAATATCCTTAATTAATTAGTGTTAGTGATTTGATTAACTAAACTAAGTATAAATAGTGATTAAATTAGACTAATAATTTGATTTATAGTTAGGGTTTGGAAACCAATACCATTTTTTTAGTTTAACAAAATAAATACGGTTGGGAATCCCAAAATTTCCAAACTGTAACTACCATATACGGTTGGGAGTTCCAACCTTAAAGAAACACATGGTAAAATACGGTGGAAAAATATGGAGCATAACTACTTACAGTTGGGTTTTGTAGGGAAAAAATATTTTCTGAAAAAAATTAATATTCGGCTGGGAGTTCATATTAATATTGGTTTTCCCAACCATATGCAGTTCTGAAACTAATTTCAAAATCCCTAATTTGATCAATCTAACCCATTTATGCAATCAAAAGCAACATAAAAGGGCGGATTTTTTAGTTCTTACCTAATTTAAGTAATTAGTGGCTGAGAATCGATGATTAATCGTCATTGAAGAACAAAAAAAAAATTGAAGACAGAGAAGAAGAAAAAGAAGAATAGCGCCGGTTTTGGTTTAGGTTTAGATTTATAGGGTGTTAGTCCTCAAGGGAATTGGGGGAGTTGGGAGTAGTTGGGTTTTTTCCCATTAGTCGTGGGGGAGTTCGAATGAGTCTAGGGTTTTTTTGGGCAGTTTACAGTGTATTTTTGCCTCACTCTAAATCTCTCAAAAGAGTAGAGATTTTGGGGGAGTATCCCAAACTCCATACACTCAAAACTCCAAACTCTCTCAAACTCCTTGTACTCTCTTACACTCCCTCAAAATCCCCAAGATCTAAAATACATTAAACTCCCCCCAACTCACTCGTGGACTAACCCCCTATTAGTTTTTGGTTTTTTAATTAAATTTAGGTTAGTTATTTTAGGATAATAAGGTAATAATAAAATAATAAAAGGATATTTTTGTATTTTTATTATGAATTAGGTCCCCCTTCTCCACATTTAGGACATTTGAATCCATAAGAGTCCTAAAACCCAAAGCTTGGAGCCCCTATAATAGACTTCTTTCAAAATACACCCCGAGTTGACTTACTTTTTATGTAAACCTCTCAATCATGGGGAGCTTGTTTTTCATAATATTAATCATTCCTGTTGTAAACTAGAGAAAGAGAGAAGGAGACATAAAATAAAGGGGAAGAAGAAAGAGAGATTCTCATTAATATGTGTATAAAATACAAAGGGTTAGGACTCTATTTATAGAGTTTACATACTTGGTTCCCAAGTAATAGGGTTCCACTAAAGTGGGCATCTATATAATAAACTGTTGTTTATAACACTCCCCCTAGATGACCACTGTATCTAAGTTAATTGTCTCGTTAAAACCTTTGTCAGGAAAATCCAAAAGGGACAAAACCTGATCGAAGGGAAAAGAGTACAATTGTGAGAAAACTTAGAACAAAGTTGTACATGCATATGTTGCCTCATTAAAACCTTGACAAGGAAAACCCAGTGGGACAAAACCTTGACGAAAGAAAAAGAGTAAAACGTGATAGTCCAGTAAAATACCTTTTACTATGATTCTCCCCCTAATAAGTACTTCAGTTAAATCTTGGCTTGCAAATCTTCGAGTCGACACTTCCCAATTTCAATGAACGAATTTCTTGAATGCCGGAGATAACAATGCTTTCGTGAAAAATTTCCAAGTTGATGAAGTCTTCTTTTGTGTTAGTCTTCTAATGGTAGTGTTCTCGAGTCTTCATGCTTCCTTAAGTACATTGAGGACTTCCTTCTTGGATTCCTAGCTTCTCGGAGATGATTTGCAAAAGTAGTTGATGTAGTTTCTTCAACAAAGTGCCAATATGCAGTTATGTACCATAGGTGAGTAAAGTTTGTGATCATACCATATATGGATCAGATTGATATCCAAATTCCTAAGGGTTCTTATGTTGATGTGGTCTAATAAAACAGAATGACCTAGTTAATGGTGGGAATCCACCAAATAACCAAAATTATACAACTCCCCCTTGGATGACCACCATGTTGAATAAATTGCCTCACTAAAACCTTGCTAGTAAAAACCCAATGGGAAAAAACTTGGACAAAGGAAAAAGAGCACAAATATCAACATTTTGAAATAAAATAAAATAAAATGTCATGTTGCCTCGTTAAAACCTTGTCAGGAAAACCACATGGGATAAAACCTGAAACAAAGGAAAAAGAGTACAACTTTTGAAGATTATTGATGTTAACTCAACTATATGAGTATTACAGAAAATGAGCATCAAAATCATAACTCTAGTCTATCTCAAAGACCAGTTTAAGCTAGCATAATTCTAACTGCAGATTTAAGAAAGAAAAAAAAATAGAATTTATGATGCTAAAGCGTGGATTTTGGTGTTTTTAAGGACTCATCAAGTGACCTATAACGTTGAAATCATCAACTAATTAATCCGGATTTTTGGTTGTGTACCAAATTTCTAAAAACACATAAAGGATTGTTAAACCTTATGTAAGAAAATAAGGTGGCTGCTTGAATAAAATTTTGAATCCTCAAAAGATTACAAATTCAATATGTTCTTCGACCACATTTCTTGTGTCAACGCAATATGAGTCCTTCAGAGGCTACCACGCCAAGTGCATTGTATAAAGAGAACAATTAATGAATCAATCCTAGGGTCTGAGAAAGAAAATTAAACCCTTAAATCGTTTTTACAACGAAAAATTTCCCGAATAACGCATTATGACTACACTAGCCTGTAATTAATAGGCTTGGCATTATTAAAGTGTTAAGTTTTGGATCCAAAAAATTGCGTTAATTGAGAAACTAATCCAACTTAATTTGGATTGTATGCCAACCAATCACATATGTCGATACTTCTCTGCAGAGGGGTTCACAACCACCATTATTTATTATTTCAGTAGCTACTATAAATGAATATTCGACAATGTTAACTGACTATGATCCCACACAATTCTCAAGTATATGCATATCTTGAAAAATTCACAAAAATCTCGGTACCGTAGCCACGGTTGTTATAATCTCCCCATCTTCCAGTGAGGAGATATGAACTATGAGAATGTGGATCTTGTTTTGATAGACTCTATTGAAGTACTATATGTAGCTTACTCTAAAATGCTACTTCTTGCTATATGTGACTGGATTTTCCTTTTAAGAGGCAAAAGCTTATATAAAAAGCTAGATGAGATATTTTCACGCCTAGTAGACAGCCTTTTTTGATTTGATCAAAATGGGAGAGAAACGTCTGGTAATGTATAGTCTCCCCCTGATTATGGCGGAAATATAATCATCTCATATACGAAAACAAGTTCGCAGAGTATTATCCGATTAAATCGAGGACATACACTCGTAATAACATCTGGATTTTAACAATACCAGTTGGACCGTAGATAATGACTTCAAAAGCCATAAAATAAATGTCCAAATAAATAAATAAAAATGTAGCCTACTTGACGTACAAATTTAAAATCAACCATAGATTCGTTGGTTAGAGCAAGAAAAACATAAATCTCCAATGACATATAGGCCGACGAGACACTTTATTTCATTCAAATAAATGAATATATCAAGATCAATATAGTCATTAGAGTGACTGATTAATGATTTAGGCTAACAAGCCGGGTGAGCACCCATTGATCTTTAGTGTCTGACCATAATCCAAAGTGGAACAAATACGAATTTTGGAGATTGTTACCAAACAAATACAAAAAAATAATTAAAAAAATAATTAAAATTGCTCAATATCTTTAAAGAATGCAGCAAATTCTCGTTCATCGGTATTTAACGATTGGCTTATACCATAAAAACGATATTTCATCATTTAGGGATCGATATAGATGAATTATATGTTTCTTTTTTAGAATATAAAGAAATCATTATCGTTATTTTTCTTTGAAGAGATAAAATCCACTTTTTCTAGTTGATGAATGGTTTCATGTAAAGGAAAATAAAAACCAATGGTTTATTATTAGATAAAACCATACATATTTGATCGTAAAAATTTGTTTGAAACGATCAATCTTCCGTAATAGGGAAAAATCAAACCATTGTTGGAAATTTTTTAGAAAATATGCCAATCTATTTTCTCTTGTATTATAGAAACCAGTGAGAAAATTCACAAAATTGGTTTTTACGATTTATCAAACTCGTATCGACAAAATAAAAATATCGTCGTTTTAGCTATCGCTTAGGAAACCTATTTTGAGGTTGACAGATGGTTTATTGCATATAAAAAAAATAGAAACCATATGTAAATCACATGATCCATGTCTAAGAGACAAAGATACTAATATTACATGGCCGGAGGTTTTTCAACCATGCACGTGATTGGATAACGTAGAAGTGATTAGATTACGGTAACATCAATTTTTGGGTGATTACAGTTTCATTAAAAAAATAGAAACCGTAAACCATCTTTTCAATGGATTTTTTTTTTCTCGATGAAAGGAATAGGAGAAGATTGGAAGATCAAACTTTCCTTTTGGTAAAAGTTAATCACCCGTCATACACATAGATATAATAACGAGTAAAAGAATAAATCAAAATAAAACTAATCTCTCATTATAAAAATAAAAATAAATCCAAACTCGGGTCAACAAAGTGCTCATCTGTTCCCAATAGCTCTGGAATTTATTATATCCATGGCGTGTTGGTAGATCAGTACCAATATCACTTTCTTTTTTTCCCATGAGGCGTTAGTATATCAATCTACAAAAAGACAAAACAAAGGTTAGCAGAGATATATATGTATTATAGAATTCAATAAGATAATATGTATATGTCTATAGACATCACTTCCACCGTATATATATATTTCATATGGGTGTATTGAAAACTATAAAGGTAGATATCAACACGCATAAAATAGATTTAAGATCAAAGATTAAGGTATCTCTCTCCGTGATTTGTTTGCAGTTTCGAACTAAAGCTTAACCCATTTGATCGATTTGGATTTGACTTTCATAACTTGCACTTCAAGAGTAGCCTGATGTAGAGAGACGTGCATGATAACGTATTGTAAAAGGAGAAGGAGACAGAAAATAGGGAGAAGAAGAGAGAGAGAAATTATTCATTATGTATGCATACTTTGAAAAATTCAAAATTTACTGGTACCAGTGCCCACAGGCGTTATAATCTCCTATTATTCAAATGGGGAGATATTAATTTTGAGAATGTGAATCGTACGATCATAGATTGTTGGAGCATATTTGTAGCCTATATAAAAATGCTACTGTTTGCTAGATGTGATTGGATTTGCCTTTTAAAACGGCATAAGCTTATTAGAAAGATAAATGAGAAATTTCACGCCAATCATATAATGACAGCCTACATCAATTTGATTGTGATGGGAGAGAAATTGATATAACATTTAAGTTAATTACACAAGCTTCTGATAGTGTATAGTCTCCCCTTGATTATGGTGAAAACTCTTTTTCGTGCTGATAATGTGTTGTAAACTAGAGAAAGAGAGAAGGAGACATAAAATAAAGGGGAAGAAGAAAGAGAGATTCTCATTAATATGTGTATAAAATACAAAGGGTTAGGACTCTATTTATAGAGTTTACATACTTGGTTCCCAAGTAATAGGGTTCCACTAAAGTGGACATCTATATAATAAACTGCTGTTTATAACAATTCCCTAGTTATTTTGATGTTTTATACCTCTTAATTAAGGTCCGAATTTGTTAGAGCACTAGAATATGACCCGTGCCGTAACGGACCGGGTTGTGATTAGTTATATTTGAAATTAGAATAGTCATAGATTTCGGTTGATTTTTTTTTTGATGGAATATATTTCGGTTGATGTGATGTTTCACTGAACTGTCGAATTCCAATATATCCCCGTTGTTGGAAGGTTGCACTACAATTTTTATTGCAATGATTCTGACGATTCTGACCTCTCGTAATATAATGAATTTCTACCAAATCATGCAGTTCTTGTACTCTGGAGCATCTCTAATGATATATCCCAAAAAAAAACTTACATGGAGGTCAATATTAGATATTCATTTAATAAGAGTGTTTATGCATGGCCTAAACCAATAATTATGATTAAAATATAATTTTATGCAAACCACTACACCAAGAATGGACTTTAGCAAGTGGCTCACATTGTTACAAATCGGGTCGCAATTGCACTATTGCAATAATGGATTTTAACCAATAAAATTGATGACATGAAAATATTCAAAGGTCTAAGTGATTTACTGGGAAGCCTTAATCTTAGAATTTCAATAAAATCTCTGTAAATTAATACTCGCTAATATAATAATCTCGCTAAAATAATAAAATTTCTTAATTCCTTCTTGGGCCTGTAGTGCTAAAATAATAATTTTGATAATATAATAATTTAATATGTTTCAAAAATCTCCCTTGAGTATTTATAGATCTCAAATATTATATAAATTAATAATTACTAATAAGAAAATTGAAAAGCTTTTACAGATATCAAACTTTAAAAGCTTTAATTAGGGTTATTGACCAACAATTTCCAATGGATGAATACGTATCTAATTTTCTATATGCAATAGTCATTAGTAGAATACTTCAAATTCCCAATCCTTCAAATTAATGAGTTAAATTCAATTTATTGACCTTATCAAAGGAAATATTCTCTAAATTAATATATTATTAATTTATCTTTAAAATGATGAGATATTAATTTATCGATAATTTAATATCTCTTTAAATTAATAAAATTTAGTGGTCCTAACGCTATTAAATTATAGAGGTTTAGTAGTAACCAATGTAAAGTAGTAATATTTGAGATATGATCACAACTAATCAAGAGGAAAGAACCCCAAAATGTCTGTGTTTGTGACATATAGAGGAGGAATTGTTCAACGCTTTAGATTTAAGATCGTAAACGTTCCAACTTGTTTATACCAAAATCTGAAATTGACCACCTAACTAATATATTTCTTCTAGAGAACAATGGTAAATAGTTATCTAGTAGATTCCTCCGTGTTGTGTCTTTCAATAACTGATGTCCTGAACTCATTCTATTTCTGCAAGAGAACAATGGTAAATAGTTATCCGGTATATTCCTCGATGTTGTGCCTCTCAATAACTGTTGGTTAAACTCAACAATAATCCGTTGATAGAATCATTACAAATAGATTAGATCTTAGAATAACATTCGAGAAGCTATATAAATTACCTATAATGATGCAACATATGCGTTGATATACATTATCCCGCACTTTCGCTTCAAACCACATTGTATTTTGGATCTCATGTGTTGTAGATCGTTGCCACAATGATGTGTCTTAATCATAAATAAACAGAACCGTGTTAAGAGAAGAAACAAAATGATCTAAAACACAATGGCGTATGAATTGGCATATAAAACCAAATATTCATATAACATCTTATATGAAAAAGAATTGGCGAAAACAAAAGGAGTTACTTAAACACAAAGATTCGGATGTGTTAGAGTCCCCATCTATTTCCTACTATTATGGATAGACAGTAAAAAATTAGTAATTCATATTTCTCGTCTATTCCATTGTCAATTTGGAATCAGTTTAGTTGACTAATCATTACCTTCCAGCTCCAATCATCATTTTTTTGGTAACTTCTAAGAGACTGTGTGGTGTTAGTCATGTTTTCTATAATGCATCGAATGAGGAACAACATGCTAATGATTCAATCTATGTTATCAGTTATGGGTCTTCTTAAAGCAGTATGTATAACTCCTGCACCTTATGGTGATGCAAAAGTGTTGATTAGGACAAAACACTAAGATATGTTGATTAGGACGTCCTAATACTTGCATTACAGATGAATAAAGTGGGTCCAGTAAACGTCAGTTGATTCAGAAAACCATATTAGTTCTCATTTTATATAAAAGTGTCAACCATATCACTTTTGTTTACACTATATGGATCCCTAAAAACAACAAAAGGATTATTAGTTCAACTCAAATTTATCACATCCTCAGCTTATAAAGAAAAATATTTGCAATATTTTGTTTTTCATAAATAATTAGACAGATAATATCGAAAATTGGAGTTACAACTTGCCGATATTTATTACTATCTAAACTTTGATAAAATTACAAATGCAAAAGGTTACCTTATCAAAGTCGGATGCTGCATCATTAGGAGCAGACTGATTTAATGGTGCCAAAATTTGGGAAGAGAAAAACGGTGGAGAAAGTAATAAAATTTCTTAGTAGTGACGTCGGTCAGACGTAGTTTTTTTCCTTGTTGACAGGACTGGACTCTCTTTATTTTGTCGGATATCTTTTTATTACGTCTTTTTTCATCTCAGTTATTTCTATGGACAGTGTTGCCAAAATGACGGGAGGAAGTCTTCCACAACTTGGATGACGATGTTTCCTAAGCACGGAGAAATAGAGAGCCGAAAGTTAATTTACAATTTGGAACTTATAAGAGTCCGCAAAATGATTAAAATACAACTTAATGAAAAAATGAAGAGGTAGTTTAAGAATTCATTACAAATTACAAAGTAATACGTACTCTTAATTCATGTGAAGGAAGTACAATCTGAATGGGCTGACTGATGGCATGGCGCTTGAAAGTGAATACAAATCCAGGTTATACATACCTTGGGATATCACTTCCATACGACTTTGCACCTTTATCAAGAGTTTCATTATAGGAAATCATTGTACATCTCCCTTGCATGAAATTATGCACAACAATGAACCCCACAATTCACTTTGAGGAGTCAAAAATCCATGACACTGCAGTTTATATCAAGGAGAGGATGGTTCAGGTTAAGTGAGACTGAAGTAACAAACAAAAAATGTTGATTTGTAGCTTCAAAGTTCCCCGCCAAGAAACAACAATGCATCTACTAACTATTTAGGAGATCGAATAAGTTACAAAATACACGATATATGGTTACCATCTCCATCCCAAAATGATAAGCTTAAGGAAATAATGATACACTAAAAGAGTTTTAATTACCTGTTGCGAGAGAACCCAAGCTTTCAATCAAACTCTTGTGACCTACACATTTAAAACAACCAATAATTTCCAGACTGGAAATTTAAAACCGGAAAACGCAACAACATAAGATGGGTAATGATTCTATTGATTTACCTGAGATGAATGGTAGTGATTTTCTCGCAAAAACAATCTGCAACAATATAACCAAAAATTAAGAAAGTCCAATCAATAATCAAATACAAATTAAGAAGAAAAAAAATCAAACTAAACTAAGAGAGCAGTGATCTAGCAGTTTTAAGACAATATGATGAAAAGAGAAATAGAGAATCCTGGGAAGACCATCAATATCTCTTGAAGTTTATATATGGGCACATTTCAAGGGATTTATGTTAACATGTATCCTGCATGAAAGGGATGGTAACCTAATCAGAAGACCCCATTAATATATTTTCAAAATAGTACACATTTCTTTGAGACATTTCATCGAACACATTACAACAAAACTCAAGTAAAACCAACCTAACAATAGGAATAAACTTTAGTTGGTGAATTAAGTTCAAAAAATATTTACTTGATAAGATCACAGTTAGATGGAACAACATATTTGTTGGAGTTGGAGGATTAATTCAGACCAAAGATCACAGTTAGATGTTAACAACGACTCATGGAACGGTGGAACCAAAAAAAAAAAAAGGACGGGGTTAATGAGTTAGAGGAACCCGATACAAACCTTCAAGAGAAAGCAGAACGACAACAACAACACCAATAACTATTTTAGTGGAGATGTTATACTTGCGAGTGGAAATGGAGGGATACACAGGTAGAAGTTTATATACTTGAAAATTTGATCGAGCGTTTCGAAAATCATAAGGATTGACATGAATGAGGCATAACGTGTGGTTAATGCCTTTGAAAGTAATTTTGATTCGTAACGAACAATAGATGAATAAATGGATGCAAAAATGAGATTTGAACCGGTGGAATTTATGGTTGAATGACTCACATACGTCAGATTAGGGAGTAGAAAATGGGTGCATTCTCAACCGAGATTTATCTCTTGCAATTTTCCACATTTCAAAAAGAATGGGAGCGGTCGATCTCTATAGATGGTTCATGCATAGCCGTTGGATGGTCATAAAACCATTTGTTTTTGTAAGATAGATTGCTCGGTCGAACTCGCATGTGTTGTTATCTCAAGAATGTTTGTCAATGTTAGTGATCAAAACTATAAAGTCTTGATTTCTAGTCTACTATATCTAAGGTCTCGCACTAGGATATAAAGTATAGTTGAGCTCAAGAACTCCATGGCAATCATCATACAAGATGAAGGACTACTCAAGGAACCAGTGGATCTTCATCGACTAAAAGGTATATGGATACTTGAACTTATCTATCACTCAAAAGTCTATCTACTATATCTCCTATCTTGAGACAAAAGTCGTATTACTATATAGACTAAGAATATACACATGTGACATTTCGAGCTGAGTATATCTCGCTTATCTATTTCTCGAAATGTGTGTTGGTAAAGCTTTCGCTTTAGCTAAGTTCATCTTTGCCTAGTGACGAAAGTCATGTTATGTTTCAATCACTTTGGAAATTGCTCTGACAAAAACTAGTTTGTGAATAACAACTATATGACGTCCTCTGAGAATGTTTCAATGATTGAAATGAGAGTTTAGACAATATAACCACTAGGGGGTATAAACATTGTTGTGGTAACACATATATGTATAAGTCCTTAGCACTTGAACCAAAGTTTGTGAACTTTGTTGATCAAGTGAAAACCGGAACTTGAGCAGTCAACCCAGTCCGCGAACGTGGGTAGTTCTCGAACCCGAGAATTTCTACTGAAGTTTGTGAACTCCAACCGGTTAACTTGAGTCCGCGAACCCAGTCCGCGAACTTGAGTGGTTATGTCTAAAAACGATATTCGTGAACTTATCTAAATTATCTAAGGAATGCTATTGCAAACTGTGGATTTATAGTTCATGAATCGATTCAAGTGAATCATATCATTTTTGCTTCAATTGTGTCTTGTGTAGTACATAGGATCTCATAGCAATTGAACAACTCTCTAACTAGTTCATTTGAGTCATTTGGACTAGTTATGGGGAAGAAGAATATGGTTGATATGAAAGTTATCATTTGGCTAACCATTTGGTTGACTAATATTGAACCAACTATTGTACACATTTGGGTATGGTTACATAAACCCAAAATCGTCAAGTACATGTGTGTATGACAAGCTAAGTTTTCGATCTAACGGTTAAGAGATATTAGTTTGTATTTAATCAGGTTTTCATCTAACGGTGAATATTGAATGCTTAGCAACTGGGAAACCTAATCCCCACACATTCTGTGTGATACTAGTTTGCTAATCTAGAGTCGATTCTCCTTTAACCTTTAGTTTTCTTCTTCTAAAAACTAGTTTAACGACTTAAAGACTTCATTAGGATTGTGAAGCCAGACCGATACTACTTTTCTTGTAGTTGTGTGATCTGATCTTGTTGTTTCTATCGTACGAGTACAACTATAATAATTGGCTTGAGATTTCTATCTCCGATAGGCAAGATATAAAAGTAATCACAAATATCTTCGTCTCATCGTTTGTGATTCCACAATATCTTTTTTTGCTGCGTCGATTAAGACTATTGTGAGGTGATTGATAAAACTGAGTTGTTCTTCAGGAATATAAGTCTGGTTTTATTGATTGGTTCCTATTCACCTTGATTTATCAAAAGACTGAACAAAACTCATAGGTTTATTTGTGGAAGAAGAATTTATCTATCTTGTAGAATTTTCCGTGTGAGACAGATTTGTTTTCTAAAGTCTTCGACTTTGGGTCGTAGCAACTCTTGGTTGTGGGTGAGATCAGCTAAGGGAATCAAGTGCGCAGTATCCTTCTGGAATCAGAAGCGTAGGAGCATAATTGTACCTTGGATCAGTGTGAGATTGATTGGGGTTCAACTACAGTTCAGACCGAAGTTAATTTGGAGTAGGCTAGTGTCTGTAGCGGCTTAATACAGTGTATGTTTAATCTGGACTAGGTTCTGGGGTTTTTCTGCATTTGTGGTTTCCTTGTTAACAAAATTCTGGTGGCTGTGTTATTTCTTTTCCGCATTATATTTTGTTATATAATTGAAATAATACAGGTTGTGCGTTGATCAATCAATTAGAATATCCGACCTTATTGGTTGTTGATTTAAATTAATTGACACTTGGATATTGGTCTTTGGTAACATCCAAGTTATCTCTCTTTGATTAGACTCGCGAATCATATTTGCTAGAGTAAATCAAATCGAGAGATTGAGATAATAACTCCTTGAGAATTTTCTATTGATTGAGTCTAGTTAATTCTCTAGAAAACAACTCGGAGTTGTCCATACAGATTGCTAATCGAAATATTGGGTGAGGTTGTTAGACCCCCACTTTTTCAGAATTAGTTTTCGGTTCCTTCGGTAAACTTGTAGAGTTTATCGAGATCTTTCGAACGGACCCAGAATTCACCTTATTTAATTAGTATATATTAATTTGTACCAAAAATACTAATTACCTGGTTATAGAGCCATTGATAGAACTAGAACTATTAGTTATTTCACTTAGGCATTAACTGGGGATTGTATGCTATTATGTTATGACGTTAGCCTATTGACTAATTCTTATATTATTTTTGTGATTAGAATTTAGTATATATTAACAACGATCAGTTCAAAGGATGAACCACTGGGTTGTGGAATTCGAGGTAGGCATGGCTTGTCATCAAAAGAGGTGGGAAATCTTATAACTTCCATGTCATCATTGAGTTTTTATCTGTTTGCGAACATGATGAGTCTTTGTTGCTTTTGGGCATGTTTATGTGTTTTTACTATCTGCATGAATGTTCATGTGAACTTTAATGTGTGTGTAATATGTGTCGCGTGGTTTTTACTGGACGCAATATATGATATTCCCCACGATTTCTTGTTAAGTTGAGTAAGCCAGATGTTCTTCTGATGCAGGATATCCCTTTTAAAATTAAGTTGTAGCTTAGAAGCCACCTATCTTCTCTATTTACTAGTTTAAGTATTTCTATTTATAGTTTTAGTTTATGTTTAGGAATTTTATTTTTGCTAAACTTCTTTATTTAGTTTTTTCAATCAATTGTTTACAGCCTATATACAGGCATTCTCTATGAGACAATACACATTACTTTGAAGATTAAAAGACATATCCTTATTGCTCTTTTTTATATATATCTCTTTGTTCACGTTTCAGTTCTTTTCTTCACAACTTGTTTCCCTCCTCATCTCTGTAATTCCATAATTACCTTCATCTCTTATCAATGTCTTATTAATCTAAATTGGTAGGTATCTAGAGACTTTGGTTTAGTTTCTTAACTAAATTTGATCTTGATATAGCTTTTACAAACTCAAAACCCTAAAATTTATTCAACAAAAATAAAATAAAAAATACTACTCGTTCAATGGTTGGGAACTTGGAAACCAAAGTTACCAAGCTGTCCAGTGATTTTGACGACATGCAAGCTCAGCTTAACACCATGCAGGGTCAATTTAACACCAAGCAGGGACAGTTAACTCCCTTGTCTACAAATCTGAATAAAGTCTTGTAGTTGTTAAATATCCAAACGGATGAATCAACATGAAAGACGTTTGAATCATCTCAACAACATGAATAATCACATAGTAAGAAGCAACATGGATTTGTTTACACGGGTGACATTCTAGAATATATATTGGAAACCCTAATAAAGAAAAAACAACATGATTTTTTTTGTTTCATAATAATCCAAGAAAGAAAACTTCAGTTTTTCAACTAGACAGTGATGATGATGGTGGTGGTGATGATGATGATGATGATCTTGAAGACGAACAACATAAGAGATGGATAGAAGATAGACGTATTAAAACATGTCAAACCCCTTATAGTTCTTTTCCTAAGTATAAATTGAAGGATAATATTCCTAATTTTAATGGGAGTTTCAGAGTTAAAGAATTGATGGATTGGTTCTATGAAGTTGAAGTGTTTTTTTTGTTCAGTTTATGGAAGTACCCGATGAATCCAAAGTCAAGATTGTTGCTTATAAGCTTAAAGGTGGAGCTGCTATTTGGTGGGAAAATCTATGTGAATATAGAATAAAGTTTTATACCTTCAGTACGTACTTGGAATGTGTGCGCAAACTTATTTGGGATAAGTTTTTACCTCAAGACTACAAACAACAACTTTTCGTTAAGTTACAAAATTTTCAACAAGGAGCTAGGTCTGTAGAGGAGTATGTGTATGAATTTTATAACTTGGTTGCTCATAATCAGATACATGAATCTGAATAATAGTTAGTGTCACGTTTCATTGAGGGTTTGAATCATTTGATTCCAAATAGTATGACACAGTCTGTGTTTACGATGGCAGAGGCAATTCATCAGGCTATTAAAATTGAAGGACGTCTTATTCGTTCTTCTAGCCTTCCTAAAACTCGTCAAACTCGTTATCAATGCAGCTACAGATCATCTCAATCTTCTTTGGGTAATTATCAAGATAATTCCTCTTATAATCCTTATTATAGTTATCAAGATGAGCATTTATATCAACCTTTGCGTCCACAACAACCACCAATCAATTTTACTTATTCTCAGACACCATTACCCACAAATACATCACCTATTTTTCTGTCTCCTATTGAGAATCCACCTATTCATCAGCAATAATATAAACCAAATGTTATTTGGTTTCCTAATAGAAACTAACAACAATTTCCACCTCCATCTAAACTAACAAACATATATTCCAAATTTCGTGGAGATAAGTGCAATAAATATAATCAAACTGGCCATTCTTCTGCTGACTATCACAAGTTTAGTGGTTTTACTGGAGACAATAGGGTTCAACATGAATCACAAGATACTGAATAATTCGATGATGATGAACGCGATGAAGTTGAAAATCATGAGTTACGTAAAGCATATGGTGATCACTTTATAGGTATGATTCGTTCACTTATGCTTACTCAACCTTGTTATTCTCAAAGGCATAATATCTTTAAAACAAAGTGTTTTATTTGAGGAAAAGTCCGTGACATTATTATTGACAGTGGTAGTGTGGAATGTTACATAGCATCTATTATAGTTGAGAAGTTAGGTCTATCAACTACACCATATCCTAGGATGGGTTACTAGTTCTTCTACGCAGCGTATTACACACCAATGTGTAGTGACTTTCTCTTTCGTTGGATATGAGGAATCTGTGTTAATATGATGTTAAAGCAGTTCATAACTGTTTTGAAAACTGAAAAATGCGGGGGTACCAAAATACACCGCCAAATTTTTCTTAGGCAACCTGTATGGACTAAACTCAAATACATTTTCGAGAGTAACAACTTAATGAATCTCAATCATGAATTATAAGAAGAGTTTATATCTATTTCTCTCACAATAAATATGTAAACGGAAGCAAGTCCGTGAACCTGATTATACCTTGAAATAGTAATTAGGCGATTCCAAAGATCAATATCCAAGATCAATCAAATTATATCTAACAATTTCGATGGACGTATCTACTTTGATTGATTTACGTAAAAACCTGTGATATTTTAATTAAAACCTTTGATTGATTTCGTTTTCCCATAGTCTATGTGATGTATACAGTTTAGAGGATCAGATGCTAAGTAGTATCGATACCTCCGTTGAACTAATAATGTTAAGTAATAAAAGATGTGTAAGATCACAATAATAATGAAGAACACAAATATAATGTAAAAGCTTCTAAGTTATCATGAGACATAAGAGATTTACGTGGTTCGACATTTGTCTACATCCACGGGGTAAAGAGTGATTATTTTGTATTAAGTTGTGGTGGTTACAAAGATCTTAAATGCTTCCTAAAGTAATAGAGAGAACTCAAGTTGAGGTAAAGACTTAAGTTCTAAACATTAAAGAGGTATAAGCTTAAGACTGGATCTTCTCCTCCTAGGTATTGAATGCCTTTAATTTGTTGGTGAGGCTTGGTATTTATAGCCCCTTCTGCTCCTAGTATATCTTTGCTGCCTCTGGGTCCATCGCCTGCTAATATACCATTCGTACCAATGGTACCTTCGTCCACCGCGTACCTTCTCCAGTAGAATTCTGCCATCTCAGCTGACCCACGTTCCTTCGGGAACTACCCAACCTTAGTGTAGGTTGTAACTTCGTTCACCGCCAGCTTCAGCCAATCAGGCTCTGCCACGCTTCCTCTTTCCACATGCCTTGATTCATGCGTGTAGATACGATATTTGTGCATTTAATGCTGATTAGATGCGTCATCTACCTCTGTCCCATCGCCAGCTGCCTTCTTGTAGACTAGGATTTTATTCTTCTCATCTCTACCGTCGAGGTCTCCTTTTTTGGGGCGAGATAAAGTAGATATGCGGAGGAATCCTTTGTTGCTTAGGTTTCCTTGTCCAGCGAAGGTTACACAGTTGGATTTATGTGCATCCACTAAGATCGTGACACGTGCTCCACAGAATATTGGTATTCACATGACGAGTCATGTCCCCAGAAAAAATCAAAAACCCCTGGTGATGCGCTTTATTTGTTTGTACACTTTGGTGGGGAGAACTTGTGTTTGCATAAGGTGGTTTGAAGCGGGTGTTAGGGAGGTTTTAATGGAAACCAATTTTTCTATATAAATTAGACATTTTTTCATCCATCATTTTGATTTCCGCGCTAGCCTTTAAAGAAGAGGTGCAACGATGTGATTAGATGGACTTCCTTGTTTGAATTGGACCCCTAGGTAAATATCAGGGTTTGATGTGGACGTCATGTCAAAAAATTGTTGTAGATTACTTAGCTTGAGCAAGTCCAACTTTGGATGATGAATAATTGATTTGGATATGTTATTTACATGGCCCGCCGAATAACCATAAGATTGATGTAAGTTCTTGAGATGAACGTTACTTTGACAGAAGCTTTATAAGTGATTAGAAAGTCATCAACATATATTAAGTGAATAATGAGCGTTTTTTTTTTATATATATGAATTCGAATGCGGACCATTAAAGTGACTTATGGCTCTCGTGGATATTTTGACATTTTGAACTAGTTATAGTTCCCAAGTAATGTTGCGTTTAGAAAACTACTAGCACATATTATACATGTAAAGACTCACCACCCCTTGTAAATGCTATAGAAAGTATACATCAAAAGGACTTGATGGTTATTGCATGTTTAATAGGATCAATGTAAAGGATCTTATACCCTATGGTCTCGCAAAGGATATCATCAATGGTTACAAATGGTGCATAAGTCATGGTTATGTGTACAAACCTACCTTAACTTCTTAGGGAATATGCAATATTACCACGCATCTTCACTTATTCATTTTAGACCCGCTATTGGTCAACCATATTCTTTGAGTACCACTTGGTAAATGGATATAAGCCTGACATTTGTGTTCTTACACATTTTTAGTTGCACTATATATGTTCCCTTACGACTCCACATCGTACTATGATGGGTCATCAAAATGATTAAGTGACTATGTTGGATAAGAACTTCCAACAATTATCCGCAGTTTTAATCTTTTGGCAGGGGATCTCTTACCGCTAGATTTGTGGGTTATCACTTTAATGAGACAGTTTTCCTGTCATTAGGGGGAGATAAGAAAAAGTATTTTTTTTAAGGGAACGACATGAATTATCATGGCGTGTTCCCACTGTGTCTCATATTGATTATTGTACTCCACAAATGTAAATGTGAAGTGACAAAAATGATCGATTTTGAAAATGTACACTGATATCGCTAGAGTGATGAGATCCAAAATTCCAGCTGCAAACCTACCTGCAAGGTTACAAATTATCAGCAAGGGATATACACCATAGACTAAGGTGTCGCAAATACACTTAGTGGAAGTATGGTTGAGGCCGTGGCTCCATAAATGAAGTTGGAGAGACCACTTGGTTCAATCAATCCTCACCTAGAAAGGAAGTAGGTGAGTAAGGCACAACTTATTTATATCATCAGAAATCATCTCATAATATTGTCTCTGAATATTTCCATGAATCAAACTGGAGGAAGCACCAAAGTTTTATGATTCCAGGGTACAATGACATCCCAAGTGGATTATGAGAATGCGCACGAGTCAATAGAAAGATCATGCGAGCATATTGATAATTAATTTCATATACACTTGCTTAAGGAAATAGAGCAAGATGAGACCGAACCAAACTCCTTGTTGCTTAATGTCAACGAAGAGCATATTTAGCTTATACATGGGTTTGAAGGTTTCTCAGGTCTGTATATAGTATTTCCGTACATATTATGAAAATATAAGAAGATATCGAGTCTCCTTGTTTAATACCTCTTGTTAGGATGATATATCCATACAGTGTACCATTAATGTTGATCGAGAATGTCAAGATGTGACACATAGCATAATGTAATCCACGAAGACTGTTGGAAATCCAAGCTTGGTGAAAGCAGTTTTGATGAATCCTAGTCTATACTGTCATAGACTTTATGAATGTATAATTTGAGAAATATTTTTGGGTCCTTGGTGAGGCATGATATTTTGATACGATGAACTAGTTCTCTAACAATTGTTATGTTATCATGAATTAATCTTTGTGGTATAAATGCACTTTGGTAGGGGCTACTATTAGAAAATGGAGGAGCGGACTAATTCGATTAACCAGGATTTTTACAATGATTTTATATCTGACGTTGTAAATGCATATAAGTTAGAATTAAGAAGGCTTTGATGGATGGTCCACTTTAGGTATTAACGTGAGATATGTGGATTTATGAGTGGGTGGATATTAAGATCATTGAAAAAACTGCCAACCATATCTACCAACTGAGAATGAGTTATCTTCAAAGAAACATTGAAAAACTTATTAGTGTATCCATATGGACCACTAATGCTATCGAAATTTATGGAGAAGAGAGCTTGTTGGATTTTCGATATAGTTACATCTTTAATAACAGTGTCCATATGTCTGGAATTTAATCTTGGGGTAATAGCTGTGAAAATATTATCATCTATCACCGTTGGTGGAGTCGTGTATTGTTCAAAGTAATGGTACAGATCCGATCCTTGAAAATAGACCATGGACGGTAGAAATCGACTGATCCGTGAGTTTGTCTTTGGGACAAATCCGAGTGTTTATTAAATCTCTCAAAATATAGGGATGATAAGTGCATAATTTATATGATTTTAGTGTCCATTCCATACTTGTTTTAACTATTATTCTTGCATGTATTCGTATTATTACTATTGTTTTCTCTTATTTGCCACTAATAGGTGAATAATCCAAAAAGGAGCTACAAAGTGCTTAAAATATCTAGGAATAGAAGTATTCGAAGTATCCAAGTTCCCAAGTCCAAGAGAAGTGGAATAAGTGCGACGAAAAGGAGCAAAACACTCAAAATCAAGACACAGCTAAATACCAAGCTTAACACATTCAAATTAAGGATTTCTCATCATCATATTGAATATAATTTAAAGATAAAAATAATGCAAAAAGAACGAGTCATTCCGAGTTCGGACGAAGAAGTTGTGGCCAAAACGAGTTTTTATTGAATACCGAAGACAGTAAGGTATGCATACCTAAGTTCCGAAAATTTCTACTAGAATTTGAGGTACGCGTACTTAGCAGGTAGGAAACGTGTATTAACACTTTGGAATGGCTAAGGGCATGTTTGGAGTCGTTATTCTGTATTTTCGGGTCTGGTTCTTGAACCGAACTAAATACTTGGAGACCAAGCAATGTAAAGAGGGATATCGATAATCTCATATCACAAGTTCTACATCAAAAACCTAGGGTTTACCCCTTTAGGGGGAAACCACCATTATTCATATTCTTTGTAATATGAGTAGCTAAATCCTTTGTTGATTAAGGATGAATTCAATGTTCCAAGCATGAAGCTTTATTAATAATACAAGTCTATTTGAGGTTTTAATCATCATCGTTTGTCTTTACCATATCTAGGGTTTATGAGTGATTCTTAGATTGATTTGGGATGCATACTAGATTAGTCTATTGATTGTTTTATTGCTAGTAGAAGTTATGAGATAAGTAATCGTCGATTGACTCTCTACACAAGTAGAAAACGTGAGACCTTACAGAGGGATTTTGTGGAGGAATCGTGTGTGAAGATAACACCAGCAAGTAAACCTTGATCTAAGAGTTTAACTACTGGGATCAACCTAAATTCACAAAGATTAAGGCGTTCGATTGGATTACACCTTGAGTGATCTACTACTTGGTGGTTCGTTGGATAGAATCTGGTAGTCGAGAACTTTCGTATCCAGTGATTGAAGGAGTTTTGGGGATAACACTGATCCAGCTGTTATTCTACGGTTGGTGATGAATGATTCTAACGAAATACAGATAAGTATATTAATCCATTTATCGCTTGGTAACGGCAAAGGATTCCTTAATCATCTATTTTCTTTATTGTCTTTCTATTCATCTTATAAACCAAAATCCCCTTTGATATTTACTTTATTTTGCTAATACAAATAACCTATCAATTACACAACTGTCTATGGGAACTAAAAGAACAAAAAGATCGACTGAGATTGTCTTTCTTTATTTTGCTAATGATTCTAACTAAATTTGTTTAAGGTGTCTTTTTTGCTGCATTGTGATCTCTGCAGTGGGATAAAGATCGACTGAGATTGTCTGAAAGGCATAGATCATGTAATGGCCCTAGCTAATCGCCCATCCATAGTTAACCTTGACGTCCACTTACTCGGTCCTAACTAACTCTGGGTTTTCTTCTCACACCGACCCTACTGAATGCTTTCTCTTGAACATGAATTTCATTGTCCGTTTTCTTTGAAGATTCTTTGCTTTTATACGAATTAGTGCCGCTTGATTGTAGTTACACAATCATTCTTTTTTATAATTTATTATTCTTGACGGTTTTTCTCCCTTATCCTCTTGAATCAGTGCATTTTTCTCCTTCTAAAATTAACAAACATCTAAATAAAGTTGCATTGAGACAAAAAAAATATGAAAAAAGGATAACATATCAGTTGAAAAAGTACGTAACTATCTGGACTGTCTACTTTAGACTGTCTGGATCGTGAGTTAAAATGCATCGTAAAATATGGATATAGTTAACGTTGGTGATTATTTTTATTTTTGAGAAATAATGGAGGTGAATGTGTTTTTATATGTTCACTAGTTGTTGTTGGAAAGTTTGTTTAAACAACACTGGACTATTTAAGGGGGGAAATTACCACTGGATTTTGCCTTAATTTTAATTTATTTTTTAGTTGGATATAGTGGAATTGGTTGAACTTAAAAATGTATGGTTATGTGTTTGTTTCATGTGTAGAGATAGATATGATATTTGCATTATTGCGAGATCAGATAGCTAATTGGTGTCTAATTCTTTATTTATGTTTTTTGTTATTGCTGAGCCATATAGTTTTGATGTTGGAACGCCAGTAAAGTCTAGCTTGCTATGTAGGCAAGCTTATTAAATTTTTTGTGAGATGTTTAAACTATGCTTTAAGTACTTATGGTTTCTAAATTTGGAACTCTTGAACCTCTACAGTGTTGGTGAATGTATGGTGTGGCGTGTGGGGGTTGGTGGTAGAGGTATAAGTGACCGTGTGTGTGGTTGTGGTTGGGGAATGTATACGGGGGAGGTGGTGAATATGTGTGGTGGGTTGTTTGGTGGTGGTGGTATTAGCGTGTACGAAGATCAATATAGATTTCCAAATAATTCAAACTTCTCATAAATACAAGATTATACGTATCAGCTAAAACTCGTACAAGATCATTATGAGGCACGCTTACATATATTTATATAGTTTCGGTACTCTTTGTTGACATTCCAGTAACAATTTTTAAATGCAACATTCGCTCAGTACATATATAGTTTCCTTTGCGATGTGATTTTTCTTGATAATCCAGTTAGAAATGTGTGCTTATTTTATTTTGCGGTCAAATGATTTTTCAAGAATTGCAGGTAGAATGGACAATACAAATATGTAATCTTTCGATGTCAATCTTTTTTGTTTAGTGTTAATATGTATACATTTGGCCGAGGTTCAGCGTATATGATGGTGCAAACCAAGCTTCTGAAAATAGCTGCAACTTGCAAATGACTTTATGCCAAAAATATTCGTAGCTCATCATATTTATAGTACAAGTAAGTATGAACGTGTTTTTGGAAATTTTGGAATGGTTACATTAGTTTGCATGGAGTCACATTTAGATGCAACAAACTTTGTAATTGTTGTAGGGCCTATGACCCATAGATGTGCGTCAAGAAGACATCATGGTTGGATGTCTTTAAAATTTTAGTATGTTTGTTGAAACATTATTTTTAATCCACTTTAGAAATTTCATCATCATCGGATATGTTTACAATTGGTTTCTGATCACCATAGTTGGATGATGAAATTTCCAATTTTAGGGTTAACAATATATTTGGGCCTCTATGATAATAGTTTCAAGTTTATTACCAATGGGCCTGGGTAATTCATATATAATGGACCATATATGTGTACTTTTGTTAACCATGACCTAGTAAACCCAATGGACTGGTCCTTGACCAAACCGTTTACCGGGTTTTGACTAAACCAACTCGATTAGAATTTGACTTTTTGGACTCATAAGTACTTGATCGCTATTAAGGAGCCTCTGATACAGAAGTCATTTGTGTCCACAAGGGATTTACAAAAGGTGACATGAGTCAGAAAAATCTTTCCATTTTTATATTTTCAACTTCATCCATTATACTAAAGTAACAATAGATGCTGAAGTATGTTAACAAGAGATTCACGGTATTTAGTAAGCTATTCAACCTGATGTAAGTGGTTGGGAGGCATGTGAGATTCTCTTAAACAACAATGTTTACATTTGGATAATGAAATTTCTCAATTTGAGGTAACTGTGCCAATGATAAATATGGAAAGAACCTTGAAGAACAGAGGGTTAGATTTGCTAAATCATACCAATATTGGTATACATGTGAAAGAGTTGGAAATGAACTTTGTTATAAGTGTTGGTATATGCAATGAAATGCGTGTACCATAGTAACAATCAATTTCTATAGGAGATCATGCTTTAGACATCAACTTTAATGACAAGAAGAGCTTTGTTTGGACAATTGACTATTTACTTGAACTAGATCCAATGTATGCGCTAATAGTCAATTGACAATTAACTATTTACTTTGTCTGGAATGAAAAGTACATTATTCCCACGAGACATAAATTCTCTAAAGCATGCACTTGAGATATATCTGGATGAAAAATATATCACCCCCCTGAAACGTAACATATATTCACTCTAAAGTACTTAAGGTGAATCTCAATTTTGTTGTGGCCACTTATTAAATCTTTCAAGACTCAATGTCTAACTGATAGTGGTTTTTTCTCACACTAATTTAAGGAATATACACTAGTTGTTGACCTAATTCCTTATAATGTGACTACAACGATTGGATCATCGAGCGAAACACTGCTCAAACTTTGCTTTCAAGATAGAACAAAGACGTCACAAAATATCTACGTGTACCGAGAGATAATCACACGTTATTAAATTCCAAAGAAACCCATGCAAGTGGATATCACATGGAAACTCATAATGATGAAAATGTAATTGATTGCATCTTTTATTGTCTTTAATGAATATGAAAAGAAGCATATTGTTAGAGAAATTTTATGAGTCAATTTGGTGAAATGTAAATCACTAGTATTTGGATTATTGAATCCATATTGACCCCGACAATGAAATATTGGGTGTTGAATCATATAGGCTTTGGCATAACCATAAAGCCATTTTGGTTGTGACATGATGATCGTTTTGAAAGGACTCATACGCACATCACTTTATTTGAGTGAACGAGACATCGGGAAAAAGATTGACAGAATGCGAAGTGACGGCATATCTCTCAATAAGTGTTTTCTAAAGTACTAGATGCACAAACCCCCTTCCCATTATGCTTTGCTTTTAAATAAGAAAGCATGTCACTTATTTTACAAAGCCTTCAGTAAAACAAGATCGCGACCATCCTAAGATGCAAATGGTAAATAATCCAAATTACAAAGAAAACAATGTGATATTTAGAAAAATATCCATACAAAATGCGGACCATTAAAGTGACTTGTGGCTCTGGTGGATGTTTTGACATTTTGGACTAGTTATAGTTTCTAAGAATTTTTGCGTTTGGAAAACTACTAGCACATATAATACATGTAAGGGCTCACCACCCCTTGTAAATGCTAGCGAGTGTACATCAAAAGGATTTGATGAATATTGCATGTTTAATAGGATCAATGTAAAGCATCTTATACCCAATAGTATCGCATAGACTACCATCAAATGTTACAGATGATGTCTAATGAATAGGTTATGCGTAACAACCTACCTTTTCTTGGTTTGGGGATATGCAATATTACACACATCTTTACTTAATTCGTCTTAGAACCCAATATTAGTCAACCTTTTCTGCGTACCAGTTGCTAACTGGATTTAAGTCTGACATTCGTGTTCTTATGCTTTTTTGGTTGCACTATATATGTCCATTATGACTTCACATCATACTATGATGGGTCTTCAAAACTGTTAAGTAGTTATGTTGGAAATGAGTTCCCAATATTATCCGCATTTTAAAACTTTGGCAGGATATCTCTTACCGCTAGATTTACGGGTTGTCATTTTAATGAGATAATCTTCCCGTCGTTAGGGGGAGATAAGAAAAAGTATTTTCTAAGGGGACGATATGAATTGTCGTGGTGTGTTACCACTATGTCTCATATTTATTCTTGTACTCCATAAATGTAAATGTGAAGTGACGTAGAATAATCGATTTTCAGAATGTACACTGATGTCGCTAAAGTGATGATATCACACGTACCCGTTGCAAACCTACCTGCAAGGTTACGAATCCTCAATAAGGGATATACACCATAAACTAAGGTGTTGCAACTACACTTACTGAAAGTGTGGTTGAGGTCGTTGCTCCATAAAGGAACTTAGAGAGACCACTTGGTTCAATCAATCCTTACCTAGGAAGGAAGTGGGTGAGTAAGGAACAACTTATTTATATCATCAGAAATCATCTCATAAGATTGTCTCTAAAAATGTCCATGAATCTAACTGAAGGATGCTCCAAAGTTTAATGATTCCAGAGAACAATGATATCCCAAGTGGATTATGAGAATGCGCACGATTCAATGAAAAGATCATGCGAGCATATTGATGATTAATTTCATATATACTTTCTTAAGGAAATAGAGCAAGATGAGATCGAACCAATCTCCTTGTTGCTTAATGTCAAAGAAGAGCATATTTGGCCTATACAATCCAGGTAGAACTTGGTTCTTTGAAAAATATACAAGTATTTGGTGTGGTAGTGCTAACCAACCAAGTATAAAGCCTATTGGACATACATGATTAATTTGTCACAAAACATAATGAGTAGAAAGCAGTATTAAAGTATAAATACTCGCCTTGTGGCGCGAGGTTTCTCACAAACCCTGGAATTGTTCTCTTGTAATGAACGTTATAGCGTTACGCTACTTAGTTAGCTTGGTAATTTTAAAAGGACTTGAAATGCAGCATATGTATGTGGTTGTTACGTATCTCTGAAAGAATCAAGAGATAACAGATATTTACAAAAGTACTTGATAGCCTTTTGTTTCCCAAATCAAGTGACTCTAAACCACGGAGTGCGTTTACAGTTAGATAGAATGCTCACTTATAGATTGAAGCAATCAGGCGGATGTGGTACACCCGTATAAGTGGATATTTGATTTGGAGGGGATAGACAAGTAAGTTATGTTTCCTTGCTTATTCACAAGAAAGTTCTTGATTTGGAATTGTATCTATCTATGTCGATGGTACATACATGATGGGTACTCTTGATGTAATAAGAGACCTTAAAAGCTATTTGAAATTTGAATTTGAGATGAAAAATCTGTGAAGCTTGAACGAATACTGAGCTTGTGGTATATTATTCCACCAGTTTGCATATGTCGAAAGTTGTCAGGAAATTTAACAAAGACATGCATCCTGATATCACTCCCATGATTAGTCGAGGTTCAAATGTAAGTAAGTGACCATTTCGTCTAAAGAAAGATGACAAAGACGTGTTGGGAGATGAAATTCCCATATCTAAGTACAATCGACACATCGTTGTACTTAGTATAATAATGTACTCGATTCAATTTTACATCCTCAAGGAACTTGTTAGCTAGATATAGCTCAACACCAATGCAACGTCATTGGAATGGTATAATGAACATAATCATATACTTAAAAATAACCATTGACATGAATTTGTTTTATCCCAGCAAAGACATAAAAAGGGAATGCTAAAGGAACTGCAATCCAAAGGTTGTTGATTATGAAGGAACAATAATCTCTTCTCCAACGAAAGTAATCAGGGGGAGATATGGCAGACTATTTTCTAATCATTACCGATATTCAGTTTCGAAAAGTACATGACTAAAGGAACTGTCTAGAACAACTCTGAAAGTAATCAGGGGGAGGATCCAAGGATATGATGTCGACATATTTTACTTCAGAATTGAAGTTGTGTTGTACTCTTTTCCTTCATCGAGGTTACTTTTTCCCACAGGGTTTTGTTACTCGATAAGGTTTTTTATGAGATAACAACAAACACCGGGAAGTAATTTCCCAACCAAGGCTATTATCTTTCCCACGAGGATTTTCTGCCTTAGGAGTTGTGAAGCAGCTAATCAACTTCAACGGATCAAAGTGATCATCTGTAATGAATTGACTTTACTTGCATCCGTTACGTTGCACTATTTTCTCTTCGTCAAGGTTTTGTCCCACTGGGTTTTCCTTGTCAAGATTTTAATGAGGCAACATATCGAGCCCAATTATATTCTAGGTTTTCTTAATATTGTACTCTTTTTCTTTAAGTTCAGGTTTGTCCCTATGGGTTTTCCTGACGAAGTTTTAACGAGGAAATTAACTTAGACTCGCCGATCTTTGAAGATCGTATTGCATGTGATGAACTACATGTAAAGTACGAGATAACATGTGAAGAGTTGTACCAAGGTTTTGTCCCACTAGGTTTTTCCTTGTCAAAGTTTTAATGAGGCAATTGATTTCGGCACAAGTCATCAAGGAGAGAACGACATTCGAAGAATTATATGTAAAGCACTGCATATGAAATTCTATTGAACCGCACAAGGGGGAGTGTTGTAAGGCCTACAACCCATAGATGTGCGGTCCAACTAGATAACTAGGGTTTACCTTTACATGTATATAAATGATATGATGTCCATGTAACCTGATTATTCCATTGAATAAAAATCCCTATCTTTTCTCTTCCTCTTTATCTTCTTCTCTATGATTCTACTGCAACAATAATCTTATACTTTTTAATTAGTTGTAACATTATGTTTATCCTAGGGCTGTCAATGGGTACCCATTACCCGGACCCGGAACCGGACCCTAGAGAAATGGGTCCGGTTCTGGGTCCTAAAGTTAGACCCATTAACAACTTTGAAACCGACGGGTAATTACCCGATTAGACCCGAATCTTAACGGGTCCAAACGGGTAATACCCGCAGGGTACCCGTGGGTAATGGGTACCCGGTTATTCTAACTTTACTTCATCTTTTTAGAAAATATATGTATTTTGTTAGTTTTGGCTTAGATTTTTTTTCCATTTTTCATTTTTTCTTACATTTAATATTTATTTAGTACATTAATGAAGAAACAATAATAATTTTTTGTAAAAAAAATTAAATTCAAGCCAAAAAGAGAAATATATCAAGTTTTTGAAGTTTTTTTTATAGTTTTCCAAGGGTCCGGTTCTGGGTCCACAAATTTAGGAACCGAACCCGACTTTTAAAAGTAGGGTCCGGGTTCTGGGTCCAGTGATACCCGGGAGGACCCGGACCCATTGACAGCCCTAGTTTATCCACTCATTCTTGCATTGTTTATTGATCAAGGGTATAATCAGGGAAATAATGATATGGTAAATAATATAGAAACTGTCATAAAATGTCAATGTCAATTCTAAATGTATTTTCTACATTCATATTGTATTATGTTCCATAATTCTGATTTTTGTTTTGGTGACAGCTTATGGATTTTTCTTTCTTTATTGCTTAGGATATTTCCTTGACAATCTGTACCATGGAAACTCACATTGGGACGTAGGTCCCGGCTAAACTTTTTAATTTAAGATAACTATATTAACACACGTTGGAGTTGTAGGTCCAGCTAATTCAAAATGCTAGGTAACCACAAGAAGGTTGAGCGTCGGCCGTAGGCCAAAGCAACACCTAGTCTACTAACTGATACTAAATTAGCTAATCTAATTAGAGAATTACTACTAAGTAAATGAGGGCAAACAATCCATTATGAAAATGAAAATATTCTGGAGACGGGCATTTAATTTTACTAGGTGGGGATCCTACTTTGTTGTACACCCCCATTTTTTTTTACAAAACCCTACCATGTTAGTATTTTACCCCTTACAAAATTAAATTTGTTAAGTTAGTCCACCAGATCCATTAAATTAGTCCACCTGTTCCCATTAATTCAGTCTATCAAAGCCCTAATATCCACCTTCCAAATCAAAAACCTATCGATGCCTTGGTGATTTCATTTGCAGAGTAGGAAGAAAAGAGAACACAAGAGGCAGAGAGCGAAAGTTTTAGGGGCTAAAACATTCAGCTCACCACTTTCACTTGGTGTTTCTTTCTTTAACCCCCTAGATTGAAAAACCTGTCTCCACCACTGGTTGTTCATGGAAACTCCTCGTGTCTTCGACAAACAGCCTCTCTAGTGGATACGGGGTCTTTAAGGCAGGCACCGGCTCGGGCTAAATTAGGCCAGCTCCAAGCCCGAAACTAATGTCTAGCCAGGCCAGGCTAGGCTATGGCCTGCTTCTATTTGACCCCTCTAAGTCAGACACCGATTTTCTTCGCTCTTTCTCTCTCTGCGCTTGTTTTCTCTTCTGTTCCTCTCTCTCGCATGTGTATGTATTTGGATTATCCCTTCAATCATCATATTCGTTTTTAATCCTTTTCTTCAAATTAGGGTTTCTATTATTCAATCCATATTTGTCTTTTTTTGCAGAGACGGTGAAGAAGAGAGGTGATTTTAGGGTTCGTAATTATCAACCAATTTCCACACATAGTCAACACAAACGGTATGGATATGATTTTCAGTTTTTTTATATCTCATCCCCCTCTCTTATAGTTTGAAAAGGGGTCGGTTGATATTTGAAATTCAGTTAATAATAATGTTCAAATTATCTGTCGCACAGTGTGATTATAATTAGTTCGTTACATGGAGGTGCAAATTTGGGTTAATTGTTAAAAAAAAACCCTAAGAGGATTAGAGGGTTTCTTCCTTCAAATTTGAAATGGGTTGTAATGGTCCTTGTGATATGGATGATGAGCCTTTGTCTGGGTTGTCATCAGTTTCCAATTGTTTGTTTCGGGTGGAAACAGCAGCACCAGAGGAAGTTGGGAATGTTAGTAAGGGGTGTGAGAGTGATATTGTTGAACATCTTTCTGGACGGGTTACGGAATCATTAGATTTGGATTATGATGATAGTGGAGATGGAGATGACATGGGTTTTGGACAGGGAATGTGTTCTGAAGAAGCTTGTCTCATATCTAATTCATTTCTTGATATAGAGGATCGACCTGCTGTGTTTCTTTCTCCTGAATGTAGTAATGCAGTTACCTATTTGAACTCCTCCACTGTTCAGGATGTGGTGTCTGTTAGTAGGGATGGGCAAGAAAATCGGTCCTGGAACAATGATCTCTCTTTATCAGTGAAAATATTACAGGATGAAGCTTGTGTAAGTGAGCTTTGTCCCGAGGGAAGTTCTCAGGTCGGTCAGTTATGTTGTTCAGTGGGCACTCAGGAATCGTTAATGGGAACAAAAGAGTTTCAACATGAGGGTGGCATAATTAGCACGGCACAAGATAAAGAAATGTGCTTTCTGAAGTCACCCTTGAACACTTCACCGAGTAAATGCACCCAGCAACATGAACAGGAGGATCCTAAGATGTTTGTACCTTCAGGTGAATCGGAAGAGAAGCATTATATTTTGCCTGGCTCCTCAATCGCACAAACAACCCAAGTATCACATACAGAAGAAGACAACTTTAACACAAGTGAAAGTCCACAGAGTAATCGCACCCAGCAAAATGAGTACAAGGATGACGAGATTTTTATACCTTCAGATGAAGCGGATAAAGTTTGTCAGGAGAATGTGGAAGAAAGACACAATACTTTACCTGAGAGCAATGAGATGACCCGTTTACCAGATACACAGGAGAATAACTCTTGTAATTTAATTGAAGGGACTCCCAACATGGTTTCTGAGTGTGCCATTGAAGATTCGGCATCTTTACTGTTATCTCGGCACTTGGGTGTCGTGACTATTAGCTCATTTAATTGTCCGGTGACACAAAATCATCAGGAAATAGATAGTTTGGCTGATGCTTCGGCTTGTAGTTTAATTGACTCTACTGTGCGGACATTCAATGAAATAAAAGATACTGTTGAAGCAGATTTTGCTTCCACATCCACATTTATAGACATTGTACATTTCTCTCCGCGAATAAGGACGCAGCAAAGTAAATCCAGTGACATGATTCCAAGAAGAAAAACTGCACGGTTAAGGACACTCGTCAATAGCATTGTTCCAGCTAAACCCATTGCTATTTCCTCAGAGATCTCCAGAGGGAAAAGAAGTTGTCCGTCTAAACAGGCACGCTCCTCAATTTGGGGAACACTGGGAAATATTATGGATGTTTTTACGGAACATGATGGTCTTGTTAAGCATGAGCCTGAACCTGAGCCACAGTTCAATCAACTGGAGAAACAAAGGTCCAATAAAAGAAATAATGGACAAGGAGGTAAAAGGCGAAAGAACTCTCGAGCTGGTGGGAATTCTCGCGCTCCAAGGAAAGCAAAATCCTGTGTTACAACTGGTCGTATTCGTTTGAAGGTTAAAATTGAGGAGGAAGATCGAGGTCAAACAAGTCCAAATGTTGTGCCCCCTGATGTTATTGAATCTTTGGAGTCTGTGCCAATTGTTGCTGGTGAGATTTCCTCCAAACCAGTATTTTCTGGAGAAATTTCAGAATTGGTGAATGATGTCGAGTGCAAGATGGCAGAAATTGTTCATGACACTGGTGCTGACTTGGAAAATTTAGTCACTTTTCAAGGTTCGTCGATTCAGGATTTTCTTCACCATGGGGATAAGTATACTGCAGAAAATGTTCATGACACAATGTTTACAACCTGTCGTGCAGACCTGCAAAATTCGGTCACTTTTCGAGGTGCTTCTGTAGAGAGCACTGGGGCACATGATATTTCCGTTAGAAGCACATTGAGTGATTGTCCTTGGGTTTCCTCACAAAATAAGATGGAGACTTTGGTAGAGGCTGTTGATTGTAGGTACACAGATCCCGGAACATCACCTGATTCAGAAGTGATTAACTTAGTCCAGGAGGATACTGCTGGTACAAGAGAAAGCGTGCTTCATGACTCTGTTTGCATTGAGGCATGTCCTGGGGGATCATCTATTGTCGCAGGACCTGATGAACTTGGAGAAAGGTTTAAAGTGGAAACTGTTCTTCAGAGCTTTGAAACATCTGGGCGGTTGTTTCCAACTAGTAAACCTGCTGGTCTGAAGATTCCAAAATGTCCTAAATCCAGTCCTGGACTTAGCAAGCGCAGATCACGTGCCCCTGATTCAGCAAGGCGAGCGGATGGAAGCACTCCTCCAAAGCAGAAAGGAGATTCCCGGAAGTCTGTTAACAAGGGGAAAAGCAAGAAGGAGGATACTTTGGCAATGGCTATGTCTAAAGGAGAAATTCAACTAGAAACTGATGAAGGTGCTGATATGTTTCCAAAGATGGGAAATCATTCAGAATTGCATGGGTTACCTGAATTGAACAGTTAGTTTTTGCTTAACCTGTAGCTTTTGTTTTCAAATGTTTAATTCATAACTATTTTATACTTTTGCAGTCAGTAACCAAACCTCGCACATGGTTTTGCAGGTAGTAATATTGTGGGGGCCCCATCTGATGCTCAAGAAAAACCTAAAATTGACAACAAAGTTGCACCTGAAGACTTTTCTGAGTCATCGGTGTCAAATGCTTTTGACCAGCAGTTATTACCTTCTAGGAATGCATGGGTTCTTTGCGACGATTGTCATAAGTGGCGATGTATACCAGCTGCACTTGCCGATTCCATAGAGGAAACAAACTGCCAATGGTATGCATGTGATGGCACTGTGTCAGTTTCTAAAATGTGTTATCTCTTGATAAGTAGTATGCACACAAATTATGTTTATGTTGTTTAAGTTTGTTAGATTATTATGGAATAGGACCAAGATAGACAAATGTAACTAGACAATAATAAAACAGATACTTGCGTATTACTATTGCAGTATAGATTCATAGAATTTCGTTAGTCGGTCCTACAATCTTCACTGCCTGTAAGATAGGTGTGATCCCCGAGAATCTGTACAGTTTGATAGTTCTGATTCTTAACTTTCCTTCCAAATTAAGGACGTGCAAGGAGAACATGGACAAGGCATTTGCAGACTGTTCAATCCCTCAAGAGAAGACGAATGCAGAAATAAATGCGGAGTTGGACATATCAGATGCATCTTGTGAGGAAGATGTTTGTAATGCACAATCAAATCGTAAGGGTGTTGAAGCCAAGAAGATATCAGGTATACATGTCTACTTAACATTTTGAGGAATCTATTGGGTGATTATGGATCTGTATGGTCTTTGATCTTGACAGAATTCTCTGCTGCTATTCTAGATTCCAAACCAGCTTCCTGGACGCTTATTAAGACCAACTCTTTCTTACATCGTAAACGTAAAACTCAAGTCATTGATGAGGTTTGAACTACTGATTTCTTATGTATTATTTTTAGATTTTTTTCGTTAATGTAATTTACGATTCATCTCCATTGCTTATCTAGTCTACACTATAACAACTAAATGTGTCTTGGATAGAATTTGTGGTAGTTTTTATTTTTGTCATTCCCATTATAAATAGTAGTATTAACCTCTATTTGGAGATCTCACTTCTGACTATCTAGACTTTAGAATATCAAGGAGAGTACTATACGTGTTAAAATGACCGAGTTTGCCCATGCTTTTATCTGGAAGTGTTGGTTGAACTCTAACAAGCTGTTGAGTTTCAGTCTTTCAGCTGCTATACCTAATACTGGATTTATTAATTTCCAACAGATAATGGTGTGTCACTGCAAGCCACCTCAAGATGGCCAGCTTGGTTGCGGGGATGAGTGCCTGAATCGGCTGCTTAATATTGAATGTGTTCATGGGACCTGCCCTTGTGGCGATCTTTGTTCAAATCAGCAAGTAAGTTCAGTAGTTTCTACTTATTGTCATGTATATCTGTAGTAAATACATCATCTTATATACATATGCTTGTCTGCAGTTCCAGAAACGCAAATATGCCAAATTTCAGTGGTTTCGTTGTGGAAAAAAGGGATTTGGGCTGCAGTTGCAGCAAAATGTACCTGAAGGGGCATTTTTAATTGAATATGTTGGAGAGGTAAACTGCAATACACTCTTTTGTTTTTCTCATTCCAAAAGGAGGCGTACGAAACAGAGTCTTGATAATCCCTAAGAGCAGGTTAAGAGACTGCTCCATGGTGATTGAATATTGAATTGTTTAGGTTTATATAAAATACTAAAATAGCGACAAGCTATGGTGATAGCTGATTTGTCCAGCTTAACTGTTAACAGAAAGAAATCTCCCAGAATTCATTATAGAGGAGGAATTGCACTCTATTTGGACTGTGTTTTGCTCCTAAACTGAGCTAATTTTCACATCCATTACCTGCTGATCAAGCTGGATGGTATATGCTAAATTACTCACTAAAACTGCTTCAAGAAATGGAAATGTATTTTTTCTACTTTATTAGATATATATACTAGGAGATGCACCAACTAGTCATTTGTCTGCTAGGGAATTTACCCGTATGGTATATATTGGTTGCATTTAGAATAGTGTCCCTATATCCTGGCATGATGCATCACATTTTGCTGATTGTTGTAGTGGCATTGCTGTTTTTACTGGTTTCGCGTTTGCCTTTCGGGCTTATGTAAGACTCGAAGTTTGTCTGCATAAAATTCGTTGCTGAAAGTTTTTGACTGAGACCAATTGAATGATCTCTTTTAAGCATCCTCTTATGAAATATCATATATCATATAAAATGTGTAGCACCAGAAACTGTTGGTGTAACGTGCATCTTAAGTTGGATGGATTGGAAAACTTTGAAATTTCATGGCTATTAGATGGGAAGCATTAGAGCGATTTAATATCTCCAAGGATGGTACTGACTACTGTGTATGGTGTATATATTGTATCCTTACTAAGTCAACTCTTGGATCTTCTAAATGTGTGCTCCACCATAGAGAGATGAATAAGTCTTGGTAATGGAGTCCTCCCAATGGTACATGGAGCACTGGTCCCACCTATGTTGTGGTATGTGAACGGATACCAGGAACACATTTGACATTTCACCGTTTCTCCCTGTATGCTGTACATTATTAAGTGGTAGACCTTCTTGTCCGTTGTTTTTGTTCAGTATTTTTTTTGGAGCCTTTTGGTGGAAACACTACACATAGTAGATCCAAACAACATATGCAAATTGAAAATCCATGTACCTATTTTTTGATGAAAGGAACATTAGATTTCAGTCGGAACAATCTAATTCGTCTACAACAGCCATTAAGAAATTATAAATGAACACTTATTTGGTTAAGCTTTCGGATGTTTATATTTTATTCTGAAATAGGTATATAGCTTTGTTACATTATATCTGGGGAGACCCAACACCTGAAAGCTGATCTGGTTCATAGATCCAGGGGTCATCATACAAATCTACATTTTGAACTTCAGTAAAGTTGATTGCCAGGGTCATGTTTGTCATGCAGGTGCTTGACTTGCATAGTTACGAAGTGCGACAGAAAGAGTATGCTTTTCGAGGTCAAAAGCATTTCTACTTCATGACATTGAATGGCAGTGAGGTTAGCATTTTGCACATTTAATGTTTTGTTACTCATTTAGCGGCACATCAAATGAGCTTCTTTATCTTATTATGACAATTTTCTGGGTCTATTTATTGTGCATTGTTCACATATCTATTCGCCAGTCATATAATTCAGTGTACCCATGCGCACAAAGGTTTTGCATTGCCCCTCATTTCATACATCATCTGTTTGATTTTGTCTAATCCATGAACTTGTCTCATCATTTTTAGGTAATAGATGCATGTGGAAAAGGAAATTTGGGCCGTTTCATCAACCACAGTTGTGATCCTAATTGCCGTACAGAAAAGGTAAATCTGCTAGTTGACTTGTTGTAGCAATATGATCTAATGGTATAGAATAGGCTGATTGCTTCTGGTTTCTTTTAAAAACAGCCCCAATTTAACTTCAGTTTTAGTTTGATGGTGTTGTTTGGGATGCTCCATGTTTGACAGCCGTGGTACAAAATTTTGAATGGTTGATATGCTTTAGGTCTTGTAGGTATCAGTATTGTTTATCAATTGTGTTTTGAATCTGTTTGCTTGGAGGAAAAAATTGGAGGGAGTTCTCAATTGATCTGGTTTTATCAACCCAAGCCCATTTGCTTGTTTCACGTTCCATACAAGGAAACACATTGAAAGCAAAGGAAAAGAAATAAAAAATCAGTAACATTAGTTATTGCCTTATAATCTGAAGATCCTTTATGCTAGCTTGTAACTGATCAAACAGAATACATGAACACCTGGACCAGTGCATCATTAATTATGATCTTATAGTTTATATGAAGTCCTCAGTTCTGAAAGATTAGTTCGTGTTTCTTTTAATTGGACTAGGTCATACTGGTGTTTTAGATGTGGTACAAACAAACAAAAAAGAGACTGAATAAAAAAAATAGCAACTATAGATAAAACGAGTTTGAGTGAATGAGTGGCAGAAGAATAGCAAATTAGGTCAAATTGCATTATCAAATATCCACCTCCTGTCCACTATTACATATCTCGGTAGAGCTATTAAGGATGACTAGATATGTTTGGATACAACTCATAATCAAAAGCAAAAAAAGCAGTTTTCAGACGACTTCTCTCTTCATACCGTATGTTATTTATTGATCAATTTTTCTTTCCTTCATTCCTTCTTTTTGTCTGTCTGTCCGTCTATCCATCCTTCATTTTTGTTTTATTTTATCTTTGATGCCGTAAAATAATTGGGGTTTAGAAAATTATAGTGAAATTTCTGCTTAGTTGTCATTACAATCTCACAAACTTATTGACTTATGAGGTGCCTGTGTATATAGACTTATGAACTTCATAACTTGTCAGAATTGCATGTATGACTAAAACAGGTTGCCATTCAAATAGGATTGTTCCTCTGTTTTATACTATGAATGCAGCAGTTACCTCAGTTTTAGTGTAAGTCTTTTGTTCTTGTTTCTGTCAATGCCGGCTGAGTTCTAATTCTTTTAATATGTTGTTGAAATAGTGGATGGTGAATGGAGAAGTTTGTGTTGGACTGTTCGCTCTAAGGGATCTCAAGAAGGTATCCTAGTTATTTCTCATTGATTCATCAAATATTTTGCTTCTGGATCAGTATCCAATGGACAGTTTCTAATTTTGTTGGTACCAGGGTGAGGAGGTAACCTTTGATTACAACTATGTTCGGGTATTTGGAGCTGCTGCCAAAAGATGTAAATGTGGTTCTTCGGTGTGCCGAGGCTATATTGGCGGTGATCCATCGAATACAGAAATTGTTGTCCAAGGTGATTCAGATGAAGAATATCCTGAACCGTTGATGGTAACTGAAGATAGTTATTATGCGGACTTTGTGGATGAAAATTCTGACTCTAGCTTGGCTGATGGAGCTATAGTAGAAAACGGAGTGTGTTCTTCCTCTATTGAACAGGTGGAACAGTCTCCGGAGAAGGGAAGTGTTTCTGTATCTTCATTTGAACCATTGGTGTCTATGACTGCTGAAGGTACTGCCAGAGAATGTCCATCTCATGGTCCAGGGGTTTTATTACAAACACAGGACACTATGTTCAAGTCCTCGTCAGGTTTTCCATCATTACAAACACAGGACGCTACAAGCAGTGCCCCTATTACTCAACCGTTGGAAACCTGTGTAACCACCAAGCTTATTAGCAAATCCCTATCAGATTCTGATCCAGCTAATAGAAAGCACATTTCTGAGAGTCTTGAAGAGAAGTCAAATATTTCAAAACCACAGCCGGTCATGAAATCATCTCGTCCATCAGTTTCAGTCAAAAAGGTTAAGTCCAATTCTTCTGCTGTAACCAGCAGCAAAGCTCGGGTCGTGGCCAATAAACCCAAGAAGTTGTTAGAAGCTACTTCTAATAATCGCCTAGAAGGAGGTGAGCAGTTTTCTTTTATTGCCAAATGTTATATATGTCGGACCTTTTTCACAGATCTCACTAGCTACCTGATGTTGCAGTTGAAGATAAACTCAACGAGTTGCTAGATTCTGATGGGGGTATTAGCAAACGAAAAGTAAGCTGTGTATTCTTTGTGTTGGATATAACTTTATTCTAGTGTGTTTTCTCGCCTGTTGAGCATATATATGTAAATGACTTTGAATGCAAGAAGGAACTAGTGGATGACTAAGACATTGTGCTCTTGCTTCACAAAAAATGCACTTCATCATATGAATTGCTAAACTTTGTCTCTGATATTGTCCAATGACTGCCATCCAAACAAATAAATCAATCTGCTTCTACCTATGTCGCTGATGTCTTTTTTACGTGGTTGTCCTTGTTACTTACAGGATGCAACTAAAGGATACTTGAAGCTTTTGCTTGTCACTGCAGCTTCTGGAGACAATGTTAATGGAGAGGCAGTTCAAAGGTATTTGGATGATGCTACCTGATTATTGCGGGTCTCAGTTTCAAATATGTTATTGGTTTTTGGCTGGGCTGGGTTAACGGTTGCTATTTTATCCCCTTTGTAGCACAAGAGATCTGTCGATAATTCTTGACGCTCTCTTGAAAACAAAGTCAAGGATGGTTTTGGCTGATATAATTAGCAAAAATGGTAGTGCTTCCTCCCCCTTCTATGATGCTATTTTTTGGGATTTGTTCTATGAAGTGATGCAGCATCATTATTATGATTCTTTTTCACCCTGTAGGACTGCAGATGCTGCACAACGTGATGAAGCATAACAGAAGGAACTTCAATAAAACTCCCATTATCCGGAAGCTTCTTAAGGTTAGTTTACAGTGAACTTCTCTGGTTATTTTGGCTCACAGGGTTCTAAAAAAAATGCAAATACACCTACCCACCTTGGGCTTAGTAGCTCCCATCCATTGCTTGCTAATGATGATACAGGCTGGGGATTAACTTCATGCCTGTGGTGTAATGTGTTTCAAATCATTAGATGAACCTGCAAAAGCTTCATTTCTCTGAAGGAACATTGATTTGCCTTGTACTAATATATCAGATTAGGAAATTTCAGTCACTAGGTGTTAACATTATAATGACAGAAAAACTGACCCAAATTCTGTAAAGTAACAAATTATTCAGTAGGATGTAAAAGTTCTCTAACATGTTCGTTATATATGCGAGACTGCGAGTACAGCACCACATCATTACCAACAGTGTCCCTGTTGCCTTGCACCGTTCATAAGCCCAGAAAAAAAAAGCATGGCATTTAAGTGCATTTCACTTTTTTATTTTTCCCTCTGAGCCAGCAGGCCAACTCTTGTGTATTTTGCACACTCCATATGACTTACACATTCATAATATTAATACAAACATGCATATGTGAGGAAAGAAAATGCTGAATAGTGAGGAAGATGGCAGAGACAAACAGCAAAAAGCGGAGATTTTAAAATTTTCTTTTGGTAGCAGGCGAGCTGCTTTTATTGCATAATGGGGTGAATACCCTTTTATGCCACATACGACTAAAGATGTCAGTTTTTCAAAGTCTGCATTGCCATAAGTCCAGATACCACCTTTACATAGGGTTCCTTGATTAATTAAAATAAAGAGATGAAGACGTTTGCCTCCCTAAATCTTAATCTCGTGGCCCAACTAAACCCCAACCCTAACCTTCTAGGTTTGGATCCACCAAAAATGTTTATCAGGCATTAAAAGTTTTAAAGCAACGCGATCGGGCTTGTGAATCTACCAGATTGTGTATATCTTTTACACTGTTAACACCTTCAACCGGCTTGCTCCCTTGGCGCACTAGCCAGGATAGGATTTTTGACTCCGATCACTGCATATTCCGAAGTCTAAGGTGTTTTATTTTCGAGGAAAAAATATATACCCTCCATTAGTGCATGATATATGCATTTCACATAAACTGATAGTAGCAGAATTCCAGAGTGAAAGATTCACCCATGTGTTTGATTACATAATTGGTTAATATGTTTCTAAAAGGGTTAAATCGGGATAGGATGGTAAGATGTGTGGGTGGAATGAGTCATATCATCAGTCCTATGTGCTAGGTTCATACCAAAGATCTTTCCTAGGTGCTAGGTGCATATCATCAGTCCTATGTGAGACTTGCAGGGATGTGGGGATGTGAGTAGATTAAATGTTGGCTTGTTTGTATGAAGATGTAGTGTCTGTATCTTAGAAAATGGGGTCCCTATTTTTTTTTGAGATGTCATAGAAAGAATCCTTCTAAATTATTTTCCTATGTTTATAATTATTTTGCTCATATAATTCCTATGTTAATATAAATTATTTTGCTTCTCTGGGCTCCTTGTAGTTACTGCATGTGGTAGTTTTAAATATTCTTACTGTGTCTAAAATGTACATTTATGATAAATTCTTGTGGGGACCTTGTACGGAGTTTATTACTGATGTCCTTGAGTTACAACTTATATGTGGCTGTAATTTCTTAGCTTACCTGTCTAATGTGCAGGCCTTAGAGTATCTAGCTGTGAAGAAGATCCTTACCATAGAACAGATCAATAGAGTTCCTCCTCGTGCTGAAATTGAAAGGTTAGAATACTGTTTCTTTTGCTCTTGTTTTGTTTCTGGTGGCAATACTCTTTTCTATACTCGAAGGTTTATCATTATCAGCAGCAGATATGAAATATGAGGATGGAGGCGTTACTGTTGCATAACAGGATGATATTCACATACTTACTACGTTTGTCTACTCAGCAGTTGAGATTACAAAATCCTCGTTACTTTAAAATGAATTGCCAATGTTTTTCTTAAGGGTTGTTTAGTACATTCTTAGGTAGAGTGAACAAAATCATAATTAGCAAGTATTATCTACTTGCTCTTTTCTCTCTGTGCTTTTATCGTGGAAAAATGACTCGACTTTGCAGATAGGTCTTGTAAGACCATTCATTGCTACTGGCGCAATGGATCTATAGATCAGTGTGCTCACTTTGATTTTTCGTTATATCTTTTAGTGTATTTAATATGTATGGTTTTGCTTTTTACCAAAGGTGTAACATGCTGATTTTAATTAGTGAACCTCATCTCAAGAATGGTTTTCTGTATGATACTGTCAGCAGTTGGAGAGGTGTGCACTGTTATCGCTTGCCATTAGGCCCATTAGTAAGATTAATATCCAGATGTTTTGAGATTTGAAAATGTTGACTTATAAATCTGTGTTTGAGATTCAAGGCATTTCTATTGCTAATGAACAGAAGCCTGGCATGATTTCTGGACTGTGTTTTCATCTGATTGACATGCATATGTCTGTTCCTTCGACGTGGTCTTTTTTTGTTAATTTGGCATCGTAGCATATTTGATGTCCTATATTATATTGCCTCCTACTGTAGCCAGGTTGATTACTTGGTGTTATCCCAGAGTTATGCAAGTTACATTTGAAAGTTAGAGAAGCTCCATGAAACTTTTAAGAAGATTGATTTATATTTTCTTCAATGTGCAGCTTTAGGGAGTCTATATTAGAGTTGACAAGGCACAGCGATGTACAGGTACTTTGTTTATTCTCTATAGCTTGTTTAGCTATGTTGGTAATTAAGAATTATTTCACTTTTCTGAGTCTTTTGTTTGTGTACTTAATGTCGTAACTTGATTTTGAGATTTTATTGAACTGGTGTTTATGTTCTACCCTGTGCTTTGTAAGTACTTACCTGTGGTATCTTGCAGTTGCTGTCGAATTTCATAAGTTACTCGTTTGATAGTTATTTTTAGCACCAAGAACCCAACTCTGCATATTTCAGTATGATGGTACGAGCTTGACCCAGTTTGTTGTGCATCCATACAGGTCCATCAAATTGCGAGGAACTTCAGAGATACATGGATTCCTCGTCCAACCAGAAGATATGGTAACTCAAACAGGGAAAATGGCAATTTAGAATTACACAATGGTTCAAGCTTCAATCGAACTTCGGTATCCCGTAAACGATGGCATGATAATGACGGCGTAAAACCCATGGAAGACATAAACTCCCACTTGCATATTGGGAGTTCTGATCCTGCAACAGATGGCTGCAGAAATAATGGAGCAAATATACGCAAGCGTAAAAGCCGGTGGGATCAACCAGAGGTGAATGCCAAAGTTCCAGAACGAACAGAGGTGGATGAGAACCTGAAAGGGAAACAAAAAATGGAATTAAATGCACACCACACTGATATGGAGCTTGCTGGAGAGAGAAATATTTCCAATGGCTGCTATCAATCTAATCTTTCTCAAGGTGACTTGGTGCAGGAAATCCATGATGATGCGCCTCCTGGTTTTCCTGCTCCCTTTAGCAGCAGCCCTACGCTTGTATCAAATACTTCTTCTTCAACAGCCTCTCCGAGTAGTCTCCTCCGAGATGCTAACACAGATTGTGATGGTTATTGTGAACTGGTTACTGGGTGCATACAGGGTCGGTATATGTCACACTTGACCGTGTCATACGGGATCCCTCTATCATTTGTGGAGCAGTTGGGTACAACTGAGGCAGGTGTTTTGGATAGTTGGGTAACTGCACCGTCCATACCCTTCCATCCATTTCCGCCATTACCTCGATTTCCTCGTGAAGAAAGCAACTCTCTTACTTCACCATCATCAACTATGAAACATAATGAAAGAGGATGCAAGGAAGAAGTGCTGCGTGAAGGCAATTGGCATCAAGAAGATGTAAATATGGCAAGCACATCTGGAAGGGCAAGGCCTCCAGAGGGATCAGCTACCTGGGGAAGGGGTAACAACTGTAAACGGATGGTTGATGAGCCAATGAGGTATTCTTCTGCAGGCAGTGGAAATTTGGGACAGAGGTATTTTAGGCAACGAAAATGGAACAGTAATCGCAGAAATGGTCCACCATGGAGTTCCAGGAGGAATAACGGGATGGGTTGGAAAGAAAGCGGCAATAACAGTCCAAGAAATGGAGTACAGAATATAGATATAGGCAATGTAGAAAATTTGCACGGTGACAGGGGTGAGAGCGAAAATAAAAATAACTCTTCTACAGCGTTTCAAGAACGTCCTCAATACGGGTATGAATGATTGCAGGGTTGAGGCTCTCCCTTTCCAATCTTTAATATGTGTTGTCAATTCTTTTTATTTTTTTCCCCCATTTTTTCTTCTTTTTATTTCTCTGAAGTTCAAAAAACTACTGGTTGAAACTAAGAGTATGATTCTATTGAATGTACCCTTGGCTATCAGTCCAGTAATCCACCCCTTCAAAAGGTGTTTCATCCATGTTGTACTTTTCCTTCTCCTTTTCTTTTAGGAGAAGTAAAGATACTGAGCTTTGTGGAAATAAATGGTTATATTGTTGAATACGAAATCTTTATATTGTTGACTAAATGCCTTGATCAAGCAGGAAGGTTAGTACTCATTAAAACTTCCTTAATTCCTAGCTCAAACCACCTTAGGCAAACACAATTATTCCCTATTCGTATACAAAAACAGATAGATCGAATTGGTAGGAATTTTTTCTGGGACCATGATTCAACAGTTAAAAAACTCCATCCAATAGGATGGACCAAGCATAATAAACCAATAGCAAAAGGGGGTCTTGGAATAAGAAAAAGTAGCCACCACAATAAAGCCTTATTCATGAAAAGAATCTGGAACATGCACGACCAACCTAATTCCATTTGCTCCAGATTATATAATGAGAAGTATCTTCAAAATCAATCAATCTTCCAGGAAAACCCTCAAATACCTTCCTCTTCCAGCCTACAATGAAAACAAATGACATCTCTCATACCTACATTACAAAAACACATTTTCCATCGTATCAGAAATGCTATAGACACACCTATCCAAGAAAATTGGTTACCTCACCATCAAAACCTAAACCCGAACCAGTGCTACCCAATCCAATCAGTTTCTGATCTTATTGACCCATTCACCCATAATTGGAATCATGAACAACTGAATCACCTACCACCTATCGCTATCCAAAACATATTAAACATCCACCTTCCCTTAGACATGCCTCAGGATAAAGGCCACACTCAAAATCTGGAAAATACACTACTGCGACTGAGTACAATTGTTTAATACAACAACAAGACACCCAGCACCACATAAACCCCTTACCTCCCACTAAATTCTTGTGGAGCTTACCTTGTCCACCAAAAATTCAGCTTTTCTTGTGGAAAGCTATAAATGAAGGTCTCCCGACTTTCTCTCTTTTACACCGAATTAACATCACAAATTCTAACCAATGCCCCCGATGCAAAGCTGAACCGGAAACAACGGAACACATACTTATTCAATGCCCAATACCAGCAACATCCTGGAACATCCTATTATCACGCATATCAACAAACCAAATTAACATCAACTCACATATCACTACAAACAATCAAACAACCATTACCCAAATTCTACAAAACTCTAGCCATGCCCTCTATATATCAGCTTGCTGCTTTCTCTTCTGGAACATTTGGATGTCTAGAAATGATTTAGTTTTTAAACAACAACGTACAACCCCATAAAACGTCTTGGCACTTACCCTGCAACAACAAACCCCCAGTTTTACCTGGAGATACTCCATCCAGATCACCCCCAACAAATACCGGAGAAACAACAACGATATTAGCGGGATGGACTAGACCAGATCCGGATTGGATAAAGATCAATACGGATGGGGATGCTAGAGGACATCCGGGAATGGCGGGAGCATGTTTTATTTGCATGGATTCGACATCTCAAACTGTTATGGATCTAGCGCAACCTCTAGGTATCACTACGACGTTAATAGCTGAAACGTGAGCGATACTGCTAGCTTCAAGGACATCAATGACAATGGCCAAAAGTCATCTTTGAGATTGATTCAGAAAACCTGATGCGATTTGTTAAAAAAAGAACTTGAAGCTCTGTGGTATGTTACTGAAATGATTACAGAAATAAAACAAAGAATGGAGAAATTCCTCACTGCACATTTCAACACAATTATAGAGAAGGTAATCAAGCAGCAGACAGTCTGGCAAACTACGCGGCAAACGGAAGTCAAGCAGGAAACATCTCAACTTCAATCTGGGACCAGACTGTCCCACATTTTATTAGCCAAATTCTATTTAATGACTTTGTGGGTACAAAATACCCATGTGTAATAGCTCTTTAGTCAGTTTTTTCTGTTTTTCTCGTGCTTCAAAAAAAAAGAAAAAAAAATTAGTTCCTCACCCGTGCATGTTTCTTGTTTACAAAATATGAGACTCGGGTGTTAAAATTAATTTCATTAAAAACAAATTATATTCTCAAAAGCCTGCCTAATTTGGGGCCTACTACTAATGGACAAAAAAGGGTCATTAAAAGTTAAAAAAGAATACCCATTATCCAACTATTTTACATAATGGCTAATTTACTTATGATTAATTAATGTTAATCGGGTGAGTAATTGATGTTTAGTCAAATTAAATTAGAAATCAACTAATCTTGATTCATCATCAAAATAAATTTTATTTTATTTATTTATTTTGAAAAACATCAAACCATAATCGGTTTATGTTCATGCCCCCTTAGACCGATTCTAAGAATAGGTTTATAAGGCTTATAACATAAACTGATTGTAAAATTTTAAAAAAAAATTGTGATTTTTTTCCGCCAGAATCGGTTTATGTTAATGCCCACATAAACCGATTGTAAATCTGGACATTTCATGAAAGTGTTTTGCTCATAACTACTTCGTCCGATATCGGAATGATCTCATTCTTTTTTACGTTCAATTCGTATTTTCATGCTCTATAATATAAAGATAAAATTTTCAAGTTTTGTGCAAAAATTCAAATATAGTTAATGAATTGGTTGATGTGGACATTAACATAAACCGATTGTGGTTGATGTTCATTAAACATGAAGAACATCAACCCATAATCAGTTTATGTATGTGTATAATAAAAACCGATTCTGGGGAATATCAACAACAATAGGTTTTTTTTAGTGCCTATATCAACCGATTATGGTTTGGTTTCACAAATATTTGATGAGAAATTTCAGAGATTCATAGTTAAATAATTGATGAATCCCTCTTAAAAGATTTGTCTTGAAAGGATTTAACTCAATACACTTGGTTGTTTGAAGCCGAAATATTATCCGAAAACCAAAAAAAAAAAGAATTGAATTGTTGTTTGTGATTAGGTTTTATTTTTTGATTATCATGAAAATTGAAAAAAAAAAAGTTTTAATGAAACATTGTTAGTAGATATGATTTAGGGTTTGATGAAGAATAAGGCTTGGGATTGAATTTGATGGTGAGAGTAAATTAATACTTTCATCCCTTAATTATCTTTTTCCCCCTTTAGTAGCAGGTCCAAAATTAGCAAGGTTCAAAAGCTAATAAAAATTTCAATAAGTTTATGTCCTAGAAACTAATAAAACATTATATTATCGATAACCAAATGTATGTTTCTTCTCCGGCAATTCACTCCGGTGAATGGAAACTCATTCCATTCTCGAATTCATCATGAATTCGTCTTGCAACTTTTGTGATTTGTTTTTCCCTTTGTTTTTCATACCACATTTTCCTCTTTTTTACGATTTTTTCTTTCCCTTTCACTGCCAAGTTTTGCATTTTATTAGGGTTCTAGACGTTTTTCTTTCTTTTTCTTTTTTAGGTTTTTTTACTTTGCTGCAATGTCGAGAGTCACACGGACCTCTTCCCATACATTGTTGTACGCACCTTCTCCCACTGCTCCTTCTCCTTCTTCAGTAGCAGTTGTGATAGACACATTTTTGTGTCTGAATTGTCCTCAGTGTCTCTATTGTTAGTGCTTGATTTTGTACTTATTATGGTGTTTTTATGTTTGTGTAGGTGATTTTGGAGGAATACAACTGTGTGGAAAAAGTTGCTCGAAAAGTGTTATTTGGACCCCCAGGAGAAAAATACTAAAGGCACCCACATTTTGGCTAAGAGGCACCTCTACTGATAAATGGCACCTTCATTACTATTCCCACCCCAGTGCTATCGGCACCCCTACTCTGGATAGGGGACAACCTTCTTCTTCACTTGGTTTTTGGCGGGAAAAAAATGGTTTGAAAGTGCGAAAATTTTGAAGAAATCTGTGGCGAGTTTTGTGGAGATTTAATCTCGGGTTTGGACTATAAACAATATGTTGCATCCAAACAGGGCTGGTAATCAAGTTGGAATCGATTAAAAAGGAATAGGAAGGTACGTGAAGTAAAACAGAGGTGGTGAATATTTCGGAGTTTACTGGATCATGTTCTGTGAGATTTTCTCGATATTATTGGTTAGTACCATCCTGTTATAACTAGAAAAAGATGGTAAGTGGTTGAGATACGAAGAAATAGGAGTGTGGCGTGACTTGGGAGAAAACAGGGAAAGCTCTTGTACGGGAAATATTCTCGGAATATTTTGTTATCTTTGAAAACTGGCATGCAGAGTGACTCACTCGATATGGGATCATTACAGCAATGTGTTGGAGTGAGGAACCCTCAAAAAAATATCCGTGAGAAACAAAAACAGAGCAAGAAAAGGTAATTGTTCCCCGACAAAACCCGAGAAGTAATGACAGAATATTTCGAAGTTATTGTGAAGATTTCTTCACCTGTTGAGTACAAAAATGCTTTTCGGAACATATAGAGGGGGAGGGAGTGTTAGGGGTAGCAAGAAATCTGTTAAGAGACACTTCAGAGAAGAGAAGAAGAACTACAGCAACAGGAAGGAAGAGTTGCAGACGACGCACAAAGAGTGTCGTTGTGAAGAACACGAAGAACAGACTAACAAAAGCCGTCGTTTCTGAACAGTGAAGCAGCAGAACATTTGTAACGGGCATTGTTCCTCATTGTAATGCTTATCTTCGTTGGCAACACTTTCTTAGGTATTATTTGTAACAGTGAGTTATGTGACGCTCATACAGCGTTCCGAATCTCTGTTTTATCTTATTTCTTCAATAAAAACACCATTCGAGCTATGAATTATTTTTTTGAGTGTGTTTTCACCATGCGGAGCTAGAACCCATCACTGGGACGATGGAGGAAGATGGTTTTCACCCGTATGGTAATTCTATTTAATTCCTTTATGACTACTTGCACTATTATAATCGATTTATGATTTGTCTTGATTATTTGTGATTTCGTTAGATGTCGCATGCTTAGTCTTAGGTACTTTAGATGCGTTATGCTTGTGATTTACATATAATTCTTAATAAAATCTACCTTGGAAAAGATTTAGAGTCGATGTTTGTTATTTTATGAGCTTTAATTGTCCGGAATTAATAGTTCAACTGCATGAATGTGAGAATTGGTGGAATCCCGAGTCCCTGTCATCTCTTCATCTTGTGACAAATTTTGTATATATTTTTATCTTATTTTAGTTTATTAATTTTTAAAATCAATCTCATCAAGTCCGAGTGAACGACAACCTTACTACCACTTTCTACAACATTATTGATTCACATCAAGTTGCCTCCGACAACGCTTGCCATTGTCCTTTCAAGAGTCTTCATGGATGCTCTGATGGAGTTCATGGAAGAGGTTACGTCAAAGGGCCTTTCTTGAAACACCTTCATGACAAACATCTCTTATCGGAAGATAGAAAGACCACTGTTAGAACCCTGATTGCGAAGGATTTGACTGTGTATTGTAGTTTGGAGAAAGCTCTCGGCAACTTGAGAATGTGGTTATGTAGCAGGTGTTTGTATCTGCATGCTTGGACGAAATCTTGCAAGGGGCGTGAAGGGACTGTTCATGATTTTATTCCAGGTCCATTCAATGGAGTAGGAGCAGACTTTTTGATTCATGGTTTGGACAAACCTGACGAGGCACAGGCTGTGATGCAAGCTGCGAGTTTAGGGGAGAACGACTGTGGTGTTGTTTTTGGTGTAGTAGGATGTGATGTTAATGTTGTGGTTGGTGTAAAGGACGATAATGGAGCTGTAGAGATTCTCTCTACTGAGTTGCTTAACGATGTACTTCAGCGATAACTCCCTACTGTCACTTGCATCCCCCACAAGTGCAGGCTTGCATTTTTGAGGGCTCTCAAGGTCTGTCTTGATCGGATTCTAGCAAGTCCGAGCACTTTGTCAGGTTGGTTACGATTTCTCCTTCTCCCCATTTGCACTCTGTCATTGTATCATCCGAAGACCTGTGCTGAACGTAAGTCTGGTAATCGTAAGCGATTACAAGTGGAAGTAATTCTACAAGCGCTTAATGATTGGAAGGAGCCCAATGGTTTCTTTACTTTAGTAAATAAGTTGCTATAGCATCCGGTTCGGTGGGGTTCTAGGAAATATGATGAGAAGAAGGATGATGAGAAGTGGCAAGTGGCATCTAACATTATCGCCGGTCAGAGGAAGATCAATTCAGGGAAATTCTCAGCTGCCATACGAGTTTTGTCCTCTTCTGGTGTCGCCCCTTATGATGAGAAGACTTGTCTGGACTTGTTGGATAAACATCCGTTAGCCTCCCCCCTGAGGTTCCCATGGACGATATCACTGCGGATCCCATCTTTGTGGATTCCAAATCTATTTTGGAAGCTATTAAAAGCTTCCCTAAAGGTACGTCGTGTGGTCGAGATGGTCTACGGGCGCAACACTTAGTCGATGTTCTTAGTGGAGCGGCGACAGCAGTGGCGGATGACTTGATTTTGTCTATTTCTGGGGTTGTCAACCTTTGGTTGGATTGAAAATGCCCTAGTGAATTGGGCGAATACATTGCTAGCGCCCCGCTGGCACCTTTTCTTAAGCCGAGAGGAGGTCTTAGACCTATTGCAATATGTACAGTTTGGCGTAGATTGGTTTCCAAGGTGGCTGCTTTTGCTGTCGGAAGAGATATGACTTCTTATTTAGGAGATTACCAATTAGGGGTTGGTGTTCCTGTAGGAGGTGAAGGTATTTTACATGCAGTAAATCACCTTTTAAAAATGAAGGGTCATTCGGACAATATGTCAATGTTGCTAATTGACTTTTCTAATGCTTTCAACATGGTGAGCAGATCTCAGCTCATCAAGGAAGTCCGCCTTCATTGTCCAGGTATTTATCATTGGGTAGAATTTTGCTACTTACGTCCGGCTAAGCTTTATTATGCCCAATATATTTTGTCTTCTGCACTTGGTGTGTAACAAGGTGATCCCCTCGGTCCCTTGTTATTTGTATTGACACTTCACACCCTAGTGAAGACCATTGATTCTCGATGCAAGATCGATTTACACGCTTGGTACCTTGATGATGGTACAATTATTGGTGATACATTAGAGGTAGCTAAGGCTTTGCGTATAATTGAAACTGAAGGACCGGGCAGGGGGTTACACCTCAATATAAAGAAAACGGAAGTCTTTTGGCCTTCCTTTGATCCCAGGAGTACAACAGATGGTGTTTTTTCTCCAGATATTGGTAGACCTTCTAAGGGTGTTAAGCTTTTGGGCGGTCCAGTGAGTTTAGATTTGGACTTAATTAGAGACATGTTGTTGAATAGAGTGCACAAAACTGTTCAACTAATGGACGCGATCAAAAGACTCAAGGACCCCCAAGTGAGATGCTTTTACTTCGCAATTGTACGGGCATGTCTAGACTTTATTTTGCAATGCAAACTACCAATATTGCTGCTCTACAACCTACCACCAATTTATTTGATGACCAGCTATATCAGTATTTGAGGCTTCTAATTACTGGGGATGGTGCGGGTTTTGGTCCTCTACATAAGAGATTAGATACCTTACCTATCAAGGATGGTGGACTTGGAATTTATACCATGGATGACACTCGGGATTACTGTTATCTTGCTTATCAGATCCAGACTACTTCAGTACAGAAAGTGATCCTTGGTAACTTATTCTCACCGGACAAAGGTTCTGCTTATCGGTTGGCTCTTCAGACCTTCACTCAGGTATGTGGATTACCTTCTACTTACTATGTCGATGATACTGCCCCCCCCCCCTTCCATTCATTCTCTGGCAGTAGTTTATTTTTATGCAGTTAAGAAGCAAATCCCAGACCAATTTCATATGTCGGTAAAAGATTCCATCATATGGCAATGTAACCGTGTCAAGCATGCACAAGACTATTTTTTGGAGGTACCCATTAGTGGGCTCAATCAATGCCTTAGACCTAGACAATTCAGAGTTGTGATTTATTATCGTCTTGGCATTCTTCTGTTTGTTGAGAATAGTTTATGCCCAAGTTGTAACAAATCTATGGACATTTTTGGAGATCATGCGCTTCATTGTGCTAAAGATATTGGATATAAGTTTCGTCACGATGTTGTTCGTGATGTTATCTTTGACATTTTTTACAAAGCCAATGTACCTGCGCGCAAAGAGGTTTCTCTAAGTATTCAGACGGATGATGGAAGATATTTAAAACTTGCTGATATCCTTGTTATTAACTGGGAGAATGGGCAAGATGTTTGTATGGATGTTACAGGTGTCTCTCCATTCACTGGTGATGGTGTCCGCTCCTTCGCTCCAGGTAAGGCTATTTCTGGTGCTGTTTCACGTAAACGTACTAAATACTCGGACAAGTGTGTTGCACATGGATATGGATATGGATTGGGTGTTCTAGCTTTCTCTACCCTAGGGGAACTTGGTGAGGATACTCTGGTTTTTTTCAAGCGTCTAAAGAATTGTTTGGATAGCAATGATGCTAGTAGCGGCTTAGGTAATTTTATTTTTAATCGTTTAGGAGTTGCAATTTAAAGAGTAGTTGGGCCCCAGCTTGTCGCTAGGTTACCAACCAAAAGCCTTGTGTAAGCTCTTTTTAACCTATAATTGATTTTTTTTGACTTTTGTTAGAGGGAGAGCAAAAATGGATTCGAGGAGAGCAAAAACCATAGTCAACTCGCTGACTAGGCCGATTTAATAAATTTGTTTGACTCGGACCAAAATATCCTCATTGGCACATGCTCACTTCTCACACGTAATGAGAGGTATTCCCTGGGTAAGTTTCCATCCATGGAGAAAACAACATAAGATTTTTTAACACCAAACACTCCCATATCAACAATAAAATGAAGTGGAACGAGAGCTTAACTCTAGAATTTTTTTACACCAAACACTCCCATATCGTGTACAATGTTTAAATCATACACAACAATCTAAGTACATGATATGGTTAAGTAAGAACTAGGCAATACCTGTCTAGGCATGAGAATCCTGAGAATAAATATGCAAACAACAACCTATGTACACCATTAGTAGTCAAGTTTGTAACAATTCCTAAACTCTCGTATACACATTAATCACTTGTGTTCATCGGATAAGGGAAACCTTAGTTGTGCTGCTGTAGAGGTTCAAGAATTTGTTCAAACAGTTGGTGGGCAAAGAGAGGAAAGATTGTTTTTGTTGTCGTACCCTTTCTGTAGCTTCATCTCTTTGATGCAAACTAAGTGTAGACCATTTTAATTCATTCCTCGATCAGTACAGGTAGCTACTTTAGCGTCCATACACGGAAAATTATATAAAAGTGCTCTTAGGGAATTTAGTATTTGCTAAGTTAAGGAACTTAACATAAAAATACATGGAAATTATCCCTAGATTAACAACTTTGATCCTGAGATACCCAATTGCACAAATACCTTAAATTGATAAAGAAATTTTAATGTGGAAATCGATTTAATCATTAGCACGGGATCTTTCTTTGCTAAGTTCAGCTGCTTCTTCTTATTTCCGTGCTGGAAATTGTTGTGTAACCATCTCCTACTCCCATGTCCTTCGATGGCTCATCTTCAATTACAGCATCAACGAGATTGAGCCATTACTCCATCAAGAATTGTCATAAAAAAATCAATCTGCTAACTGTGATTCCGATCGATCAGCTGGATATTTTGAACAATTTTAAACAATTGATTTGCTTGTTTGGTTGTATTTGATTGAAATTGATGATTAATTTGATTGATTATCTCGAATTTCATTTTAATTTCATGAAATTGTGACGGACAGGAGCGCATTTTTTCATCGTATAGAATTGACAAGAGTTTACTTATTTTACTAGTCTCAAAATCTGGAAGGCAGTTAAGGTGGAGGGTATCATGGTCCGGGAAGGAAAAAAACTTGACTCATCTTACAAATCGGCCTGGTCACCGAGTCAACACCGATTTTTGCACTCCTCAAATCACTTTTTGCTCTCCCTCTAACAAAAGTCTTTTTTTTTTAATAAAACATTGAATAAATTAATTAAAAAACCATAGCAATTAAAAAATGAAAATTTGAGAAGTTATGGGCTTGCAAGTTGCAATGCAACATTTTCTTGCAGTACGTATTCAAGCTTCATGCATTGCTTGATCAAAAGTTTTACCGCCACTTTATTCTTTTTCCGAAGATTGATATTCTTTTAAATTTCTGGAGCTCAGGCTTTCATTCTTGTTGGTCGACCGCACGGAGACCTTCTATGTGATGAGAAAATATACTTTTGTCAATTGAATTGGAATTGATTTTTTTTTCTTCCAATTTGATTTGATAATCAGAGATTTATAACTCCTCATTGTTTTAAACATCATCAAATAGATCAAAACTCGAATTGGTCGTCAACTATTTCGAAAAGATAACCCCCATAAAACCACGGTGTAATTTACTTTTAACAATTTCGTTCAATTCGATAAATTGGATTAAAATTGATCATCTTTTTCCCAAATTGGCCTGATAGTCAAATATATGAGGTCACAAATTATATTTAAACTCTATCAAATTAAATGAATTCGATCATTTCACCTTCAATTGGTTCAAACTGAAATATAAATTTGAAAAAGTGTGATGCTAAAAAAAAACAGTTAGAAAGGCATAGTTATGTTCATAATATTATCCATCGCATTTGGTCGGAAACCCCCACCGCAAGCGTATCTAGTACATATCCTTGATGTTAGAGCATTGCTCTGTTGAACCCACCAAGCGTTGATATGTCAAGTTTGGTTTTCATGTTTTAGTATCAAAGAGTCGCTTGATTAAATGCACTAGATACCAACTTCATTTAGGTTAGACTAAAAAGTCTAGGAATGTTGAGACATAAAAGTATTACTCTAAAGACCTGAAGATAGTGAATAAGTATCGACTACAATGAAGACATCATCCTTTCACTTAAGGTATTGTGATACTGACTTGACTTGTTTCCATTCCTATCGTTGCTTTCAAGTCGTTTAAGATTGAAAATACAACAAGTGAGGTTATATTTAATACCCTAGTATTAGATTTGGTCATTTTAGTATGAGTGTCAAGGATGAATATTTGGTGACAAAGTATAATGTTTATTATTTGAAGTAAATGTGACATCAACATAATCTATGTAACTTGTTACTTTGGATATAGGTGTGATTTCATTCTTGGAAACTATGTTTGACTACATATGTTTAAAGAAAGTACATATACAAAACTTGCTTCGTAACCGAAAGGAAATCAATAGACGTTTTGGTCCAGTTTTCATTGAAGATCTATTGGATGACCAATTCGAACCTAGGTAATAAATTTGGTAGAACCGATCTTGACTTATGTTAAGAGTTATGGTAGAACCAATCTTTACTTAGTTTGGGATATGCAGTAGAACCAATCTTGACTTATGTTGAAAACCTTGGTAGAACCGATGCTTACCTATTTAGGGATACATGGTAGAACCGATCCAAGCTATTGTTGGGAGTCATGGTAGAACCGATCATCATCTATATTGGGAGTCTTGGTAGAACCGATCCTATCTATTGTTGGGAGTCATGGTGAAAACGATCCCTACCTATATTGGGAGACTTGGTAGAATTGATCTTAACCTATGTTATGAATTTATAGGTGTCTAAATCACCTTATTATTTATATATTGTTTATGCTTTCTATGCTAGTTTTCTTGTAAATGTATCTTATGCTTTGTTTTTGAATATTTAGGTACTTTGGAGTCATTTGGATCAAAAGAAGAGGAAACATGGCAAAAGCGTTGGAGGCGAATTGTGTCTCATCATTTGCTTTTATTTCTTCATCTCTGTCTGAAAAGTATGCCACCTTTAGTGATGCAAATTATATCTGAAAAGCATGGCGACTTTAATGATGTTAAGACATTGAAGAGAAGAAGTCGACTTGAGATGCAAGAAGTGGCTGCAGCTGGTGGAAGAGCATTCATTTGGATCATAAAGGGCCAAAGCTGTCATTTCCTAGGCGAATACTATCGGGAACTCATTCAAGGTTAAGGGGTTGCTTACTTGGTTAACCCTTATCTCAAGAGCTGGGGTGTCTGAATCCTTGCCCAAATCATTACCTAAACCTAAAATTGAGAAGCATTTCTTCTCAATCATTTGTAACCTGAAATTGAGAAAGCAGCAGAGGCTGCTGTTAAAACCGAGATAGAGAAGATGAGGGATCAACCATAGATCGAAGATGGGGTTTCTGTGAATCTTCGACAGATTGAAAATCAAGCTGTAAGGGATGAATTTGAAGTCAAACTGAGCTACATGTTAGGGTTTAGAGAGGTTGAGAAGCAAATGAATTTGATACTGTATTGTAGTGGGTTTGGTGCTGTTTGATGGAAACATTGGTTGAAGTTATGAATAGGTGGAAGTCAAGACAAGGTGATGGTATGGGCTGTAGAGGAGATTGATCTGGAGTCTGAAATCAGGGATTAAAATGGGTTTGGTGGTACTGAAATTTACAAATCGAGAATATGAATTTTGTGATTCTGGTATAAAAAGAAAAAGGGTCTGTTGTTTGCAGATGAGAAGATTTGGAGAGAGGAGCTGTGTTGTTGATACCGCTGTTGCTGTTAAGATATAGATGGAATCAATGGTGCTTAAATGAAGATTGTTCTTGAGTTCGAACAGATCGAGAAGAGGATGGAAATCGGTGTTAGCTGAGACAATGATGAGCACTGGTGGTGAGCTGCTGTTGTGAATTGGTTCTGCAAATTAAAGATGAAAATGGAAGTGGTGTGTGACTTGGTGGAAATGGAGGTGAAGATAATGGCTATGTTGTGTTGCCTAGTATGATGCGACTGCACTGGCTAGATGGAATTGTACAGTGAGTTGTAGGTGATGCTATGATGTTGGTTGCAGGGAAGGTTGTTGTCATGAGGCAGTTTCAAGTGTAATGGGTATGGACTGAATGGAGCAGCAGGGGGGCACTGGTGGTGACTGATTAAACAGAACTTGCAGAAATAAAATGTGGCAGTGACATTGGTGATGCTATGCTACTACAATGGATTGGCAAGTAAATGAAGCATGGAAGAGTTGGTGGATTTGATGGTGCTGGTAAATATGCAGTGGTGGAAGTTGAGAGGAATGGGTATTGAAGCCGAAAAGAACTAGAAGTTGATGGTTACCAATATGCAAGTTATGCAGCTGTGAGGTTCAGTGAGGTGGTCATGGAATAAAAAAATGCAGTTTTGATGTGTGTGTGTGTGCATCTATGAGCCATGGTTTTGTATGGTGTAAAGGAGGTGATTTGCAGGTAGTGCTAAGGTTAAACTCAGCTGAAGCAGATGAACCAGGTTTGAGTTTATCAGGTTGAGCTATTGGAGCTAGTAATGAGGCTATTGATGCTGCTGTAGCTGGGAGGACAAATGTTGCATAGAAGAAACTTGAAGTTTCTGGCCTTGATTTGTAGCTGTGAAGGTTTGCAGTTTGGACAACCATCATGGCTGGAGAGCAGTTCAGGCTTGTGCAATGATTGCAACAGATTAGGCTTAAACCAGTTAGCCGAGTTAGCCAACTGACTCGGGTCTGACTCAGTTTCTGACTCAGTGATGCCGTTAGTGACCGTTAGTCAGCCGTCAGTCGTAATGGTTGACTGTTAGTTCTGACCGGTGATCGGGTGGACTTCTCCGGTCACCTGAGAAGACTTTCCGGTGCCAGATTCCGGCCAATTTCCGGCCAAAAAACACAGTTTTCCGTCGAGCGTTTTTGGGACATATTTTCTACACGGGTTTGTCTCACTTGTGGGCTTGGTGGACTTTTTGGTGATGGACTTTGAAGACTAGACCTAGTTTTGGAAGGAAGAAAAGCTATAAAAAGAAAAACTTCTACAACTTTTAGAGATCACGTTTTATTTTATTCTTGGAGCTTTTGCAGAGAACTACTTCTAGGGTTTGCTTTCTTTTATGTTTCATCTTCTTTCTTTGAATATTATGATGATGAACCCCATTAATATGAGTGACTAAATACAATTATTGGTTATGGGATAAAGTTGATTTCATCAAGCATGTTATTTGATTCTATGAATTAGTTTTGTCTCAATTCTATCGTTTATGATTCATTATTTTTATTATCATATGATTTGGATGCTAGTTTGGTTGAGTCCGGAATCAATTGGATTGGTTTTCATCTCTGTAGCTATATTAGGGTTTTCAATACGTAAAAGTTGTTTATCCCTGATTTTTAGTAGCATCTTGTGATTATTACTTGTAGTGATACATCTTTTTAATCTCATATGAATCATAACCTTTGTTAAAACGAATTAGTGCTTTTACACGTTTGTTTGAATTGATTAGTCTTATTTCATAGAACTTATTGCTCTTAGGGAGTTAAACTTAATTGTGCTTTTACACTTTAGGTTGCTTTTTAAGTAGATTTCACAATAGCATCTTTTAATGTTGTTTGTGATAAAATCAGGAAATAAACGAGATACTCTTGCAATCAAGATATCCTAGGACTTTTGATAATTGCGAGATTAAATTACCAATTCTAATCATTGATGAAAATACATGTTTGTGAATGATACTATCCCGTGACCAATATCTTCTCCTTATTGATTATTCCATTTATTTGCTTTGCCTTAATTTATTTTATTACTTTGATAAAAACAAAACACACTCTTGGGTTATTTTGGTTACTTAAGAATCTGAAAATTGCATAACAACAATCGCCTCTCTGTGGATACGAACTCTTTCTTATCACGTACTTCATTCATATTTAGTAGAGTGAGAAAGTGAAATTATTTTTGCTCGGCTGACAACCGATCAAATTTTGGCGCCGTTGCCGGGGAGGCATTCAGCTTGTTATATAGTTTTTAGTTTCTTTTTATTATTTCTGCTTGTATATTTGCTTTACGTTTTTTGTCTTGTTTCTCACTTATTTGTGAGAATTGTTTTTCAGGTACCTAATCCCTGGCTTCTAAAGATTGGAATTATCCAAGGTGCGGGATAGCTACTCGAAAAGGCACAATACTCCAACCAAGGCAAGGCACAACGGAAGAACAAAACTTGGAAGTAGAACACCAGGTTCCTTTTGAAGAAGAAGCAATGGGTGATGCAAATCGTACACTCAAGGACTTGGCTTCGCACAAGTTGGATACACAGCGAGGTTGTATTCAAACCGACTCTACTTTTAAGATAAAGCCGGGATTGCTTAGAGAATTACCAAAGTTCCATGGCATGGTGAATGAAGATCCAAACAAGCATCTTATGGACTTCCACACCATTGTCACGGCTATGCTTCCAGCGAATATGGAGGCCGATGGTGCTATGTTGAAAGTTTTTCGATTCTCTTTGGCGGATAATGCTAAGGATTGGTTATATTATTTGCCTCCCGAAAGTGTCACAACTTGGAATGGGTTGAAGAAACTCTTCTTAGAGAGATATTTTCTTGCATCTAAGGCTACTCAAATTCGCATGGAAATTTACGGAATGAAGCAAAATGTCGGAGAATCCTTATATGATTGTTGGGAATGATACAAGAAGTTGGTGGCAAGCTTTCCTCATCACCAATTTAGTGACACTATGATCATCCAATACTTCTATGAAGGACTCCAATCAAGTGATATGAATCTTATTGACGCAGCGGGTGGTGTTTCACTAGTGAGTAAGACGGTGACACAAGCTAGAGAGTTGATTGAAAACATGGCAGCAAACTCCCAACAATTCTTGAGTCGTAGTTCAGATGTGCTTCTTAGGAGAGTAAATGAAGTGAGCGAGGTCGAGGAACTTCGTCAACAAATGGGTAACATGTCAACAATGATGCAACAAGTTGAAGCCGCGGTTATACCAAGTTCTCATGGGTATGAAGACATCAATGAGCAAGCTAATGCAGTCTTACCAAATCAGCAAATACGGTATGATCCTTATTCCAACACTTACAATCCGGGATGGAGAGATCACCCCAATTTTAGTTATGCGAACAATCAAGGAGCGGTTCAACAATCCAATTCCAACAATTCGGGTGGATTTCAACCTCAACAACAACAATTCCAGTCGCGTCAACAATTTCAACAACAACAACAACCTCAAAATCAGGGGTCAAGTATGTAAGAGTTGATGAAATCTTTTATGCAAAGAACGGAGAGCACGGTTAAGGAGTTGCAAACTCAAGTTGGTTTTATGTCTCTTGAGTTGAACCAATTGAAGGAACAAAATAGTGGGAAACTCCCTTCTCAACCTATCAACCCAAAAGGAGATGTGAATGCAATTACGTTGAGAAGTGGTACACAACTTATGCAACCCGAAGTTGCTGATTCAGGCAAGGTGGAAACACCAAAGGAACCTATTGGAGGAGAAAAATGAGGATTCTCCCCAAACTTCTGAGGTACCTATTCCTAACTCTAAAACTCCTATTCCTACTTATGTTCCTCCTTTACCTTTTCCTCGCAGATTTGCAAATTCTAAGAAGGAGGCACTAGAAAATGAGATTTTAGACGTTCTTAAGAAGATTCCTGTGAACATACCACTCATTGATGCTATTAAGCAAGTTGCAAAGTATGCAAAAGTGTTGAAGAACTTGTGTACCAATAAGCAAAGGATCAAAGGTAATGAAGTGCTTAGTGTGGGGGAGAATGCTTCGGCAATCTTACAACACAATCTCCCATTGAAATGCAAAGACCCGGGTAGCTTTGACATTCCCTTAAAAATTGGTAACACTACATTTAACAAAGCAATGTTAGACTTAGGTGCATCCGTTAATGTTATGCATGCATCTATGTATAATTCACTTGATTTAGGTCCTCTCAAAAAGGCTGAAATTGTGTTGCAATTAGCCGATCGCTCTAATGTCTGCCCAATGGGTATTGTTGAGGATGTTCTTGTACATGTTAATCAACTTGTATTTCCAGCATATTTTTGTGTCTTAGATATGGATGAAGGTTCACCGGACTCGTCTCTTCCATTGCTACTTGGGAGTCCCTTTATGAAAATGGCGAAAACTATTATTGATGTAGACAAGGGAACGCTGACTATGGAGTTTTATGGAGAAGTAATACGTTTCAACATTTTCGAGACGATGAGATATCCTAGTGATGTCCTCTCTTGCTTCTCCATTGATGTGATGGATACATTGGCACGACAAATGTTTGAATTGAATGGTGATGATGCTTTGGAAACCGTTTTAACTACATCCATTGATAATGGTGTAGAGTATGGTGATGAAGTCAAAGAAGCCCTTGGTGATCTCAACTCACTACAAGGATGCCCGGAAACTCATAATATCTCTTTTATTTCTTTACCATGCAGTGATGAAAAACTTTTACCTTCCATTGTTAAATCTCCAAAATTGGAATTGAAACCTCTTCCAAGTCACTTAAAGTACTTGTACTTGGATGACAATGAAGAGTTACATGTGGTTGTTTCTAACGATCTTAGTGAATTACAGGAGAAAAAACTTCTAAGGGTGCTAAGGAAGTACAAAACGGCCATAGGATGGACAATTGCCGATATCAAGGGTATAAGCCCTGCCATTTGTATGCACAAGATCCGTTTGGAGGACGATGCAAAGCCTACAAGGGAAGCGCAACGTCGTTTGAACCCCCCTACGATGGAAGTTGTGAAAAAGGAGATACTCAAGCTTTTGGAAGTGGGTGTTATCTACCCCATATCCGATAGCAAGTGGGTGAGCCCGGTACAAGTTGTACCAAAGAAATCAGGTGTTACCGTGGTGGAGAATGATGAGAATGAACTTGTCCCAACTCATGTGCAAACCGGTTGGAGGGTTTGTATTGATTACAGGAAATTGAATACCACTACTAGAAAAGATCACTTTCCATTACCTTTTATTGATCAAATGCTTGAACGTTTAGCTGGACACTCTTATTATTGCTTTCTTGATGGCTATTCAGGTTATAATCATATTGTGATGGCGCCGGAGGATCAAGAGAAAACCACTTTCACTTGTCCTTTTGGTACTTTTGCTTATAGAAGGATGCATTTTGGCTTGTGCAATACTCCAGCTACCTTTCATAGGTGTATGGTAAGTATATTTTCATAATATGTTGAAAACATAATCGAAGTGTTCATGGACGACTTTAGTGTTTTTGGTGATTCATTTGACCTTTGCTTGAACAACTTGTCTTTAATCCTTGAACGATATGTTGAAACAAACCTTGTGCTAAATTGGGAGAAGTGCCATTTTATGGTAACTCATGGCATAGTTTTAGGCCATATAATATTTTCTAAAGGATTGGAAGTTGATAAATCTAAGATAGACCTTATTCGTGCTTTAACCCCTCCCACTACGGTGAGGGAGATACACTATTTTCTTGGTCATGCAGGTTTTTATCGTAGATTCATCAAGGATTTTTCCAAGATAACATCACCACTTTGCAACTTATTGCAAAAAGATGTGGTTTTTAACTTTGATGAAAATTGTGTGGCGGCATTCAATCGTTTGAAAAAACTTTTGATTTCAGCCCCTATCATTAAACCACCGGATTGGAGCAAGCCTTTTGAGCTCATATGTGATGCAAGTGACTATGCGGTTGGTGCGGTGCTTGGGCAGCGTGTGGGGAAGATACCTCATGCTATTTATTATGCTTCTAGAACGCTAAATGAAGCCCAACAAAACTACACTACCACTGAAAAAGAGTTATTAGCTATTGCTTTTGCTTTGGAAAAGTTTCGCTCTTATCTAATTGGTACAAAAGTTGTTGTCTTTTTAGATCATGCAGCACTTAGGTACTTGCTTACAAAGAAAGAGGCAAAACTGAGGCTCATACGATGGATTTTACTCTTGCAAGAGTTTGATATTGAAATCAAAGACAAGAAAGGAATTGAGAAAACCATTGTGGATCATTTGAGCCGTCTTGTTGTAGACAAGGAAGCTATCCCATTACGTGAAAGTTTCCCGGATGAGAAACTATTCTCACTTGCCTTAGCGGAACCATGGTATGCTGATATTGTGAATTACTTGGTGTCTAAACAAATCCCAAAGAACTTGTCTCGTGTTGAGAAGGACAAACTTAAGAGGTTAGGAAACCAATATATATGGGATGATCCATACTTATGGAAACATGGCAGCGACCAAGTCATACGAAGGTGCGTTCCCGAATCTGAATAACTCTATCTTGTCTTTTTGTCACTCATATGCTCGCGGAGGACATTTTGGGAGTAAAATAATAGCTTACAAGGTACTTGAAAGCGGTTTCTATTGGCCAACCTTTTTTAAGGATGCACATATATTTTGCACAACTTGTGATAGGTGCCAAAGGACAGGCAATCTAGGTGCCCGAAATCAAATGCCACAAACTTTTATTCAATTTATTGAAGTTTTTGATGTATGGGGTATTGATTTTATGGGTCCTTTTGTCAACTCCCATAAGAATTTTTATATCTTACTTGCTGTTGATTATGTCTCGAAATGGGTGGAAGCTAAGGCCACCCCAACTAATGATTCTAAAGTGGTTTCAAATTTTGTGCAAGCTAATATTTTTGCAAGGTTTAGAATTCCAAGAGCCATAATTAGTGATGGGGGTTCACACTTCAAAAACAAGTTCTTACAAGGATTGTTGAACAAGTACAATGTGTCGCACAAGATTGCAACACCTTATCATCCCCAAACAAATGGACAAGCCGAGGTGTCTAACCGAGAGGTGAAATCCATTCTAGAGAAAATGGTGAATCCAACAAGGAAAGATTGGAGCATGCGACTTAATGATGCCTTGTGGGCTTATAGAACCACATACAAGACACCTATTGGGATGTCTCCCTTTAGGATTGTGTACGGTAAACCTTGTCACTTACCCGTGGAGATTGAGCATAAAGCGTTTTGGGCTATTAAGAAATGCAACATGGAGCTAGATGGTGCTGGAAAACAAAGAAAGTTGCAACTCCAAGAGCTAGAGGAGCTTCGCAATGATGCATTTGAAAGCTCACACATTTACAAGGAGAAAACTAAGGAATTTCATGATACTATGATTTCTTGAAAACAATTTTGTGTTGGTCAGAAAGTGCTTTTGTTTAATTCTCGCTTGTAATTATTTCCGAGTAAATTAAGGTCACGTTGGATTGGACCTTTTGGTGTTACTAATGTGTTTTTCATGGTGCAGTAGAAATTCGTAGTATTGCTACATGCAAGGAGTTTAAAGTGAATGGATACCGGCTGAAACCATATTATGATAACTTTACTTACGAAGTTTTGGAAGGAGTGAACTTTGTGGAAGTACCCCCTCTGGAGGAGTCTTAGTAAACGAGGAGCAAGTCGGGCTGACGAATTTAAACCAAGCGCTAAGTGGGAGGCAACCCACCGGTTTTGTATCTTTATCTTTTTATTTTTAAGCATTTTATCTTGATTTTCTTTGTTTTTGCATATCATTTGCGGAATTTCCCACCTTGCACTTTCTTTGGACGATTCAATTTTACATTGAGGACAATGTAAAGTTTAAGTGTGGGGGAGCATTTATATGTTTGTATAGTTTGTTTTAGTTTGTTTTATGACTTTAGTAAAAAAATAAAAAATCAGAAAACTAAAAAAACCAAGAAAAAATTTGTGCTTTTTGATCTCCGAAATCTAGAAACTTGTGCCTTTAGGATGACACCATTAGTGGATGGAACCATTTTGATTGCAGGAGTTGAGGAACCAATTAACTAAAAGGGATGAACATAGCTCAGAAATCACAAATAATATGATAGTTGTTACCATATCTCGGAATATCACCATATCACGTTCTATTTTTATTTTTCCATATTTATCTATTGTTCTCTAAGTGCTTTGGTGGGTCACTAAACATCGACTTGTTATTACTGCTAGGATGAATAGAGTGATTGAGTTGCTAATAAAAAATAAATAAAAAAAAGACCGACCAATTATACCAGAACAAAAATGACACTTGGATAGCAATATGTTGTGTTCTCCTTGTCTCCGTCGCCTAAACAAGCCTGGAATACAGGATCCAAGGGAACTATCATGTAATCTGCTGACAATAAGCATGCGCTTGGATCCAAAAGATTTAATCATGCTGTTTAAAAAAAAAGTGAAAAAAAAAAAAGAAAAAAAAATATTACTATGTTGCATAAAGTCACTCCTGGTTCCCTTGTATATGCCGGTTGAGTTGATGTAGAAATAAGATTGTTGACCACTGGTTCCCTTGTATATGCCAGTGTGTTGACACTAGAATTCAGACCAGTATCTCAATCCAATAGGATGCATATGTTCATCTTGGCGGTGACCTCAGACAGATATGGGAAACACCAATCACTTGTGAACATTCGCCAACATCTACATCTATATCCATCTTCTTAATTTTTTTCATTGTGATTGTGGTTTGTTAGTTTCCGAGTATTGTGGCATGTTTGACTATCTAATTAGAGCTTTATTTACTTAAATATGAACTGAATTTGCGCAAGGTACCTCCTCCTGTAATCATTTTGGATTCATTCATTGATTTGTCACAAATAGACAGAGTTGGAAATATAGGTTTTGTAGGCAGACCTCTTGTAAACCTTCACGATACTAAAACTCGTCCACTAGGGACACCTAGGGGTTCAAAGGCTTGTTATTTATGCTAAAAGTGACCGTAGCCTCGACGAGACGGAGTTGTATGTATGTTTTATAATTATTTTGTTTGATTTACTCGAGGACTAGCAAAGTCTAAGTGTGGGGGAATTTGATAGGTGTCTAAAACACCTTATTATTTATCTATTGTTTATGCTTTCTCTGCTAGTTTTATTGTAAATTATGTATCTTATGCTTTGTTTTTGAGTATTTAGGTACTTTGGAGTCATTTGGATCAAAAGAAGAGGAAACATGGCAAAAGCGTTGGAGGCGGATTGTGTCTCATTATTTGCTTTTATTTCTTCATCTCTGTCTGAAAAGTATGCCATCTTTAGTGATGCAAATTATGTCTGAAAAGCATGGCGGCTTTAATGATGTTAAGACATTGAAGAGAATAAGTGGACTTGAGATATAAGAGGCGGCTGCAGCTGGTGGAAGAGCATTCATTTGGAGCATAAAGGGCCAAAGCTGTCATTTCCTAGGCGAATACTATCGGGAAATCATTCAAGGTTAATGGGTTTCTTACTTGGTTAACCCTTATCTCAAGAGATGGGGTGTCTGAATCCTTGCCCAAATCATTACCTAAACCTAAAATTGAGAAGCATTTGTTCTCAATCATTTGTAACCTGAAATTGAGAAATCAGCAGAGGCTGCTGTTAAAAACGAGATAGAGAAGATGAGGGAGCAGCCTTAGATTGAAGATGGGGTTTGTTACTTGGTTAACCCTTATCTCAAGAGATGGGGTTTCTGTGAATCTTCGACAGATTGAAAATCAAGCTGTAAGGGATGAATTTGAAGTCAAACTGAGCTACAGTTTAGGGTTTAAAGAGGTTGAGAAGCAAATGAATTTGATACTGTGTTGTAGTGGGTTTGGTGTTGTTTGATGGAAACATTGATGAACAGACGGAAGTCAAGACAAGGTGATGGTATGGGCTGTAGAGGAGATTGATCTGGAGTCTGAAATCAGGGATTAAAATGGGTTTGGTGGTACTGAAATTTACAGATCGAGAACATGAATTTTGTGATTCTGGTATAAAAAGAAAAAGGGTCTGTGGTTTGCAGATGAGAAGATTTGAGAGAGGAGCTGTGTTGTTGATACCGCTGCTGCTGTTAAGCTATAGATGGAATCAATGGTGCTTAAATGAAGATTGTTCTTGAGTTCGAACTGATCGAGAAGAGGTTGGAAATCGGTGTTAGCTGAGACAATGATGAGCACTGGTGGTGAGCTGCTGTTGTGAATTGGTTCTGCAGATTAAAGATGAAAATGGAAGTGGTGGAGATAATGGCTATGTTGTGTTGCCTGGTATGATGCGACTGCACTGGATAGATGGAATTATACAGTGAGTTGTAGGTGATGCTATGGTGTTGGTTGCAGGGAAGGTTGTGGTCATGAGGCAGTTGCAAGTGTAATGGGTATGGACTGAATGGAGAAGCAGGGGGCACTAGTGTTGACTGATTAAACAGAACTTGCAGCAAGAAAATGGGGCAGTGGAATTGGTGTTGCTATGCTACTACAATGGATTTGCAAGTGAATGAAGCATGGAAGAGTTGGTGGCTTTGATGGTGCTGGTAAAGATGCAGTGGTGGAAGTTGAGAGGAATGGGTATTGAAGCCGAAAAGAACTAGAAGTTGCTGGTTACCAATAAGCAGGTTATGCAACTGTGAGGTTTAGTGAGGTGGTCATGGAAGAAAAAAATGTAGTTTTGATGTGTGTGTCTGCAGCTATGAGCCATGGTTTTGTATGGTGTAAAGGAGGTGATTTGCAGGTAGTGCTAAGGTTAAACTCAGCTGAAGCAGATGAACCAAGTTTGAGTTTATCAAGTTGAGCTATTGGAGCTGGTAATGAGGCTATTGATGCTGCTGTAGCTGGGAGGACAAATGTTGCATAGAAGAAACTTGAAGTTTCTGGCCTTGATTTGTAGCAGTGAAGGTTTGCAGTTTGGACAGCCATCATGGCTGGAGAGCAGTTCAGGCCTGTGCAATGATTGCAACAGATTAGGCCTAAACCAGTCAGCCGAGTTATCCAACTGACTCGGGTCTGACTCAGTGATGCCGTTAGTGACCGTTAGTCAGCCATCAGTCGTAACGGTTGACTGTTAGTTCTGACCGGTGATCGGGTGGACTTCTCCGGTCACCTGAGACGACTTTTCGGTTCCAGATTCCGACCAATTTCCGGCCAAAAAACACAGTTTTCTGGCGAGCGTTTTTGGGACATTTTTGATACATGGGTTTCTCTCACTTGTGGGCTTGGTGGACTTTTTGGTGATGGACTTTGAAGACTAGACCTAGTTTTGGAAGGAAGAAAAGCTACAAAAAGAAAAACTTCTACAACTTTTAGAGATCACGTTTTATTCTATTCTTGGAGCTTTTGCAGAGAACTACTTCTATGGTTTGCTTTCTTTTATGTTTCATCTTCTTTCTTTGAATATTATGATGATGAACCCCATTAATATGAGTAACTAAATACAATTATTGGTTATGGGATAAAGTTGATTTCATCAAGCATGTTATTTGATTCTATGAATTAGTTTTGTCTCAATTCTATCGTTTATGATTCATTATTTTTATTTTCATATGATTTGGATGCTAGTTTGGTTGAGTTCGGAATCAATTGGATTAGTTTTCATCTCTATAGCTATATTAGGGTTTTCAATACGTAAAAGTTGTTTATCCCTGATTTTTAGTAGCATCTTGTGATTATTACTTGTAGTGATACATATTTTTAATCGCATATGAATCATAACCTTTGTTAAAACGAATTAGTGCTTTTACACGTTTGTTTGCATTGATTAGTCTTATTTCATAGAACTTATTGCTCTTAGGGAGTTAAACTTAATTGTGCTTTTACACTTTAGGTTTCTTTTTAAGTAGATTTCACAATAGCATCTTTTAATGTTGTTTGTGATAAAATCAGGAAATAAACGGGATACTCTTGCGATCAAGATATCCTAAGACTTTTGATAATTGCGAGATTAAATTACCAATTCTAATCATTGATAAAAATACATGTTTGTGAATGATACTATCCCGTGACCAATATATTCTCCTTATTGATTATTCCATTTATTTGCTTTGCCTTATTTTATTTTATTACTTTGATAAAAACAAAACACACTCTTGGGTTATTTTGGTTACTTAAGAATCTGAAAATTGCATAACAACAATCGCCTCTCCATGGATACGAACGCTTTCTTTTCACGTACTTTAATCATATTTAGTAGAGTGAGAAAGTGAAATTATTTTTGCTCGGCTGAAAACTGATCATGAATCGTGGTAGAACTCGGTCTCAAGAGAAAAACCGATCCTTCATATTCACATATTACTTTACGGTTTGTGTGAGTTTGCAATTAGGGTTTGCTAATTAGGAAAGTGCCAAATTTCGACGTAATTTGGACATGAGTATAATTCTTATCTTTTATTGTCCAGAGTTATTCCTTGATACTCATGTTGATCCCAATCCGAAATATTGAGAATATTTTAATTAAGTATTTTCGGTTACATGCTTTTGATTTTCCAGCAAATCAAAACATATCGCTTGGAGAGCTATATTAGTTAAGGACTAAACTAATACTCTCTCTGTTTCAAAAAGATTGTCCTCTATTCCATTATCTTCTGTTTCAAAATTGTGCCCAGCTTCTGTTTTTAGTCATATATTTCCAATAAACTCTCTAATATACCCTTTAAAAAAATTATATTACTAAATTCATTTTTAATATGACCCGATCTAAAATATTAAATAATTTGTATAATTAAGGAAACAAATATATCCTTCATTCCTTTTACGAGAATATATATTTAGATCCAACAATTAAATTCCTTATAAACTTTATACACCATAAATTCGATATATTTTACTTTTCCTTCTATATTTCGTATTTATAATCCTCTTAACAACTTTAGGCAGTTTTTATTGCTACAATTTTAATTAAAGTAAAATAAGTATGTAACTAAGGGTAATTGAGTAAAAGACTACGGTCCCCTTAATATTTTGACAAAGTCAAAGTGGACAGTCTTTTTGAAATGGAGGGAGTATTAGATATTTTCTAATGATGGATTTCGGAAATACCGGTTGGATATTAGTTGAAAATAAGAAAACCGAAGTTAGGTACTTATTGTATGTCTTGAGAATATTTTTGATTTTTGAATTTCCTTGTTTTGCAAACAACTTTGGTCCAGCAAACTACCCTAAGAGACATGCAAACTTCATTCATGTTGTTTTTGGAGGAGCCTTCTATCCGGAGAGGAAAGTACCTTAATTAGGTGAAATATAATACGACCACTCATTTAAAGACTTATGTGGGATCAAGAAGCTCTACAAGTACCGTTGGTGGGTAACTAGATAATTGAATTGTTATTTTAGTTTTTGATTATTGATTTGATTGACTAACGGTTGTTGAAACTTTAATTGCACCTAGTTTGATTATTCTTGAGAGCCTCTTCTGACACAAGGGTCACTCAAACTAGATCAAACTATTGACGTGATCTTTAGAACTGTTGTTAGATCTAAAGATAACTTGTGATCATCCATTGTTAACAGACTCCTTTCTGTGTGTGATCGATCATAAGTGGATTCAAGTTTGTGTTGTGCAAGTATATAAGAAGACAATTGAAGATTTGAAAAACAAAAAGATTTTTTCTTATTGGTTTTCGTATCTCGTGATTTTTGCACACATCTTGATCGGCTAGGATCCGACTTAGATTAGATTTATATGATCATAAAGTCATTTAGATCGACAACTATCATTTGGAGGTATTTTTCAATATCTGAATATGATAGTTGTGAATCTGAGTCTAAGTTATTTAGGGCTCCTATGGATTCAAATGTCCTAAATGTGTACGAGGGGAGCCCTAATTAATAATAAAAATACAAAAACACCCTTTTATAAGTTTTATTATTACCTAATTATCCTACAATAACTAAATTAAATCTAATTAGAAACCAAAAATCTAACTTTACACCTAACCTAAACCAAGTCGTATCTCTTCCTCTCTTTTTTCTGTTCTTCTTCTCCATCATCTCTGGGTTTTGTTTTTGTTGTTCATTAATGACAATTAATCAACAATTTTTACCCATTTATTACTTATTTAGGTAAGAACAAAAAAAACCTACCCGTTTTTGTTTCTTTTGATTGCATAAATAGGTTATACTTTCAAACTAAGCATTTTGAAACTAGTTTCAAAACTGCATACTGTTGGGAAAACTAATACTTCCCAACCGTAAACCATCTATATATACGATGGGAAAAATATGAACTTGTTTATGGGTGAAAAATATTCCTGACGATTTTGGTAATTTGGGGTGTATAGATGAGGAAGGAATCTAAACCTTAAACGAATGCACTGCGCGGTGAGTGCTTGTAGATTCGAGAGATCAATCTGTGCAAGTCCGGCCTAAACCAAGAAATGGTCGTTCCAGACTTGTTTCGGTCACAAAGTGAAGGAGATGGGGTTGATCTTAGGGAGGGAAGCGAAGAAGGTGTTGAGATTGTGAAGGTGTTGGATATGTGTGACTTATATCAGAAAGCTGAACTGGCTTGCAGGATGTAAGCTATCAATTCCGGTATTTGAATACGATTGTATCAACACTTGCCTCTGTTATCTCGTCTTGTTCTGTTCTTGTTAAAAAAAATAGGGCGGAGAACCTATTTATATAAGTCTTTTATCCTAACCTTCATATCTCGCGGGAAGTGGAGAAAGTGGAGTGATGGAGTAGTGGAGTGATGGAGTAGTGGAGTAGTGTGTTGGTGTCACACGACCAGGCTTGCCCACTTCTCCCATCATCACTAACCATCCATGACTTCCCGACACGTTCTTGTGATGGCGCGTTGTACGCTGCACGTTGTAAACCGCCAGACCAATACCCCAGTATGTATTCCCCAGTTTGTGACATGATTGATGTCTTGAACGTGTGTATCATGGGACCCACAGAAAGTAGCATGTAATGCTACGCTATTGATACTTGTGAAGTATCGTGTGTATACTATGCAGGTACTGCATCGAGTATATTCATCACGTATGAAGCATCACTGTTTGAGAGTCTCAAAATAACCTCATGTCCAGCCTACTTCATGTAATGGTTTGGAGGTTGCGCAAACAAGTCCTCCCTTGGCCGACCACATAGTGTAGTAGAGTGACGGATGGTGATCACAATGACTTTGCACTAACCAATTAACTCCTGACCAGGGTTGTATAACCAAGCCGGTGAAGTTGGACGGACGAGATGACTTTTGAGACTCATCTGCGACCGTTGATGAAATTAGGGTTTTAGGAAAAAGTGCGCAAACACCACTTTCCAGCTTGGTCAAAACCAAGCTTGGGACATGGTTTTGGTATGACCGGTCGGTCATGTATGTTGACGGCATGCCGATACACATGTTCATATCTCACTGTCCCATGGAAGTGTGATGTGGGCCACTCAATTTATCCGGCAAAGTTGAGTGGTCGAGATCAATTTGCGACAGTAAACTGGTGCCGTAAAAGCCGCACACCGTACCAACTTCGGGCGTGCGTTTCAAGACGACCAGGCTTGGTCGGTCTTGGCCGATTGCTCCAGCGTGTAGGTGGTAGGCTGGTGTTCACGCCTGTGCCTTACCGTCCCATGAAAACATGATCTAAGCCACTCAATTCGTCCGGAGAAATCGAGCGGTTGAGATTAGTTTGCAATTTGGAAGGAGCGACCATGCATGTCGGAGGCACGCGAACCGAGGAGAAAAGAGAGTTTGGTCTTGGCCGATTGGGTGTAGAGATAGGTGGGCCCGCAGTGATCATGTGGATACTTACCGGACCTGCTTAGCCTATTCCTGGACCCTTCGTCCGATCAGGAGAAAATGGACGCTTATGATCGCGACATAAACCCTAATTAGGGTATTGCCGGCCGCGTGTTGTACCTAGTTTGGAGCGCACGAACTAGGACGACCAACTATAGTTGGTCCTGGCCGATCGGTCAGGTATGTAGGTGGGGCCACGATGATTGTTTTGAAATGCTCCGTGCCCTTTGAATCTACATCTGCACCCTCCATCTATTCCTGCGTAGATGGATGGTTGAGACTGTTTTACGACACATGTAATGTGCCGCAAACCCTGATTTAGGGTTTTTCGTCCATACTGCTATGGTTTGGACGTTTTGGAAAGCTAGGATAATCTTTTGGGGAGGCCGACCATGCGGGGTCCGCATTGGTTCGGCAGCGGATATTCCATACATGCTTGGGGGTTATGGAATCGATCTGGGCCATACAATCATGCTGGTGGAGTTGGATGGCCGTGATCATATCCAGATGATACAGTCAGTCCGGATGCTCAATCGGGATAGTATAACACACCGAGAGTGGCACAATCGGGCTAGTATAACACACCGAGAGTTGTAGCCTGTACGGGTATTTCGTTCATGCTTTCATTATAATGCTTGGAGATTCGCGTTGCTATGTTGAGAGCAACACTCAGTCGTCATGCCGCACTGATAATGAGTACAGGAAATACAAGGCTGGTTATGCATTAATTAGTAATGTTTTAAATTCACAGGGTATATGGGATTATTGCTACATGCTGCAACCTTGATGAATTTCGTGTGTTCAATTCATAGAATGGGATTGTTGCCACATGCTCCATTCTAGGTGAATTAGTAAAGTGAAGAAGTATTCATCACTTATTAATGGCCTAATCTTTTACAAGATGTTAGCGCATAATTTTTTGGCTTTTACAATTTTAACCTTAAATGAAAATCCACCATCAACATTAAGTCCCATGCCTAGCACATAATGGTTACACTATTGTGGGGTAGGCATGAGATGGTGACAATTAAAGACAAAGCTTATGAGACAAAGTTAGATGTTACCAGGAGAGACGGGTCATCCTGTCCTTGAAGCATGTCACGTTCAAGAGGCGTCTTGGAGAGCGTTCCCTAACATGATGTCGGTCTTTCCTGCTTCGATCAAACTTGATATTCCTACTTCGTTAGTGGGGCTACTGCGCCTGCTTGATCGAACGTGGGATTGATGTGCCTATTTGACAGACTGATGCGCCTGTTTGATCGAACGTGGGACCCGATTTAAGCATGCTTGATTCGAACATGGGAAGATGTGCATGTTTCGATCAAACACGGGACCACCGTGTACATGTTTCAAATATCGGCCATGTCTTGTGCCTACTTTGACCTTACGGTTGATGTGCTTGCTCGAGCGTCATCTTGCTACTTCGACCAAACACCGACCCAGCTAGCTTCACTAAACACCGAACTTGATGCTTTGACCCGGCCTTGCTGTTTGCTTCGCTCGAACGTGAGACCTGATGCGAGCATGCTTGTTTAAAAAAAATGAACCTTGTGTGCTCAAATGTAAATGTGGGTCATGTAGAAAGCATTGAAGCAGCTTCTGAAGCAGGCTCGGGAGAGCGTTGAAGTGTTGGAGCTGAAACACCTTCTTCTGGAGAGAGAGCTTTGATTGGGGACGGTTGTGTCTGCTTCGACCAATCTGGGGCTGGGATCAAGTGGGACCCACCGCGTGCCTGACTGAACGTCGACCTTGTGTTTCGACTGAAAACCATCCCAGCTGTGTGCGCCTGTTTTATTCGAATACCAGCCTTGTGACTTTGATCAATACCAGACTTGAAACTTGAGCAATACCGGACTTGTGACTTGATCAACACCGAACTTGAAACCTGGGCAATACCGGACTTGTGACTTGATCATTACCAGACTTGAGACTTGAGCCATACCGGACTTGTGACTTGATCAACACCAGACTTGAAACTTGAGAAATACCGGACTTGTGACTTAATCAACACCGTACTTGAAACTTGGGCAACACCGGACTTGTGACTTGATCAATACCGGACTTGAGACTTGAGCCATACCGGACTTGTGACTTGATCAACACCGGACTTGAAACTTGGGCAATACCGGACTTGTGACTTTATCAATACCGGACTTGAGACTTGATCCATACCGGACTTGTGACTTGATCAACACCGGTGTTTGGACCCAATAACATCCTTGTGTACTCCAACGTGAATGTGTGTTTTGTCGTGTGTGACTACATATCTCACGCATTTTTATACAAGTACTGACTCATGTCTTTTATTGTAGAATGAAGAAAAGAACTCTTGTTGAGATGTCTTCTGGTGATAATGCTGGTGCCAAGTTAGGAGGTGTTGACAGCTTCAAAGATATGCCGAACATTGATGATGAGTTGTTCACCGCGCCCTTTTAACTATATGAAAATATCCGTTCCACAAGATAACCCTTCTCCCATTGACTTCAAGGTTTTTCATGCTCCACTGGGCCCTCATGAAGTATGGATGAGATGTATGTTGAGCAATGAGTACATCAAAGATAACTTGACCATAGCGCAGATTATTGATGTAGCTTGAGTATTGAAACGGCTCGAGAGGATGTTAAAGTGGCTTCTGGTGCGAACGTTGAAGTGGATCCTGGAGAGAGAGTGTTGAAGCAGGATTCTGAAGCGAACGTGGGTCCCGGAGAGAGTGTTGATGCGGCTCTTGAATAGACCATTGAAGCAGCTTCTGCTGGAGGGAGCGTTGAAGTGGCTTCCTCTTCAGTTCGATTTACCGTTGCGAATTCCATGCCTCTTGACTGACCATTTCTCTCATGTTGAAGAAGTCCTTGACTGACGGTGAAGGAAATTCATGCTGAGCCTTAGTCCCCAAGCGTGGTTTACATGGTTTGTTCATAGTGGTTGTTGTCGAGCCAGATATGGAATATCTTGGACGTTATTTCATCATTATGGAAGTCGTGCATGTGGTACTGGAGTTGGAGTTGGCGGACGCGTAGGATGTTGTATCTCGGTGGTTTTCCTCTTGCTACTTCAGGGAACTTCTTACAGAAGGCTGAAGGTTGTATCGCCTGTTGGTGAGATATATGCCCCTACGAACATTATGAGGCTCTTCATTACCGGCAGGCTTGGTTCTTTCTATCAGGGCATATGTTGTTATAGATGAGCGTTCAACAGCTCCAGAGGATGACAAAAAGCGTAGATTCTCCAACATAGCATGATAGACATATACCACTGTCTGATAAAGTGACTCGCCCGGATCTTGTTCGACCACTGTATGATAGAGTGACTCGCCCGGATCTTGATCGATATGATGCGTGGACATCGTTATCTTCTTGGGGCTTCTCTCTTGAGGTATCGGCTCCAGTGGAATATTTCTTCATAGAACGTTGATACTTTGCACCGGCATTCTTTAAACCAAATGGCAGTATGGTATAATAAAAATTTCCAAGAGGAGTTTGAAAAGCTATCTTACTTGTGTCATGTTCATCCTTATCTGGTTGTAGCTGCTACATCCATCCATGGAAGAGAACATGTCGTGTCCGCTGGTTGCATCTACTAACATGTCGATGTTAGGTAGAGGAGGATCATTTTTGGAGCAGCACCTGTTCAAGTCTCAGAAGTCTATGCAGCACCTGATCTATCGATTTTCCTCGTGTCTGAACTGCAACTGTTTAACCGACTTGGATCCAGGTATGACATGTAGATGATTGATGACCAATCCGAAATTTCTTCATATCTCCAAGCGAATATGTCCTGGAACTCTTTGAGAAGTTCCACGAGATTTGTGCGTTTATCCGTACATAAGGTTGAGCTGATGGAGATAGGCCTAGAAGATTCCTCAACGATTTCAATCTCATCAGTTGTGGAGTTGGTGACACCTTGAAGCTGTTGTGGAGCATCTAGCATTTGTTCTTGTGTTTCGTTGCTTTTGTAGCATTCCATTGGGTGGAGAGACTGGGTAACAATCTCCCCTGCAAATTTATAATGGCAGCGTCGGTATACCGTTTTCCCTTTCTGGTCACGACTCGCCACAAAAGTTCGTTCCCTTTTCGTGTGAACGTGGTTCGTGGCTTCACAGGATGGAGAAGAATGCTTCGTCAGCAAAGATGCATTGTGGGTTTTAGACTTCAATAATGCAAGACGGCCTTCTTCCTGAATTGACGCCCACGTGGGGAGTGGGACACAACGAACTTGTCTGATTCTTTTCGCGGAGCTTCTCCCATATGTGCTGGTTTGGTTTCCATACGACTTTGCCTGAGAGAACCTTGTATGTCCTGAGAGTCTTGAGAGTAATCACATTCGAAGACTCTCTAGTGTCGATAAGGGTCGTCTTGAACTCTGAATCCTTGATGCGTGCGGTGACATGTAGGGCACGGTTGTGACCTTCCTCTGGTTGATTGCAGCAAAATGTCTCCGCGCGCTGATTCTTCGAGAGGTGTGAAAGTTCGTATAAACTTTCCACTAGAGAAACCGCTTCCTGATCCACCGTCCTTTGGTTCACAGTGAAACTATTGACTTGAGGAGGAACGTTGTGCGGATCAGTCCCTAGTATAGGAGTCTCCATGACATGACCGTTCATATCTGATGACGCTTCTTTGATCAGGTCCATGTAGGTCCACGCCGCTGAAGTACCTTCTCCGGTGCGTTGAACGCGTTCCTTGTTGGCTCTAGGGGATGTCGCGGCTCTTGTGGCAATCGATCAGTTAATGTATTAAGAAAAGTGAGTACCTCTTTCTGAGTTGCGGCCATATCCGTTTGAGTCTTAGCAAGAACTTCCTGCTTCTCCATCAAGTCTGTAATGGTAATGGGAGATGGTCCTCCTATCGTCCCTCCGGCTCCTCGTCCTGGTAAAGGAGCGAAAGTTGTTGTTCTGGTGACTACCATAGGAGTTATACTTAAGGAGATGCCGGGATTCGCGGCTGCTCTGGCTCTGATGATGGGAGGCGTTACACCTACTGGAATATCTCCTGCTTCGCTAGCGTTGGTGATAGAAGTGACGGCTCCACGAGATGTATTGACCACGGTATCTCCACTGACAGGTACATCGACACGGGAGTGTTATCCACACTAGCTCCATCAGAATTGATTGTTGATCCAGACACGAGTCCCACCATCTTGAAATGAATTGCTGATTGAATTGGTTCTAAGATCTACCCTTTTTGAAATTGATAAAATTGAATCGGATTTCGATGAAATTGACTTTACAACCGAGAGATTAACCTCCCACTGTGGTCGCCAATTGTTTATGGGTGAAAACTATTCTTGCCGATTTTGGTAATTTGGGGTGTGTGGATGAGGAATGAATCTAAACCTTAAACAAATGCATTGCACGGTGAGTGCTTGTAGATTCGAGAGATCAATCTGTGCAAGTCTGGCCTAAACCAAGAAATGGCCGTTCCAGACTTGTTTCTGTCACAAATTGAAGGAGATGGGGTTGATCTTAGGGAGAGAAGCGAAGAAGGTGTTGAGATTGTGAAGGTGTTGGCTATGTGTGACTTATATCAGAAAGCTGAACTGTCTTGCAGGATGTAAGCTATCAGTTCCGGTGTTTGAATACGATTGTATCAACACTTGCCTCTGTTATCTCGTCTTGTTATGTTCTTGTTAAAAAAAATAGGGCGGAGAACCTATTTATACAAGTCTTTTAGCCTAACCTTTGTATCTCGTGGGAAGTTGAGAAAGTGGAGTGATGGAGTAGTGGAGTAGTGTGTTGTGTCACACGACCAGGCTTGCCCACTTCTCCCATCATCACTAACCGTCCATGACTTCCGGACACGTTCTTGTGATGGCGCGTTGTGTGCTGCACGTTGTAAACCGCCAGACCAATACCCCAGTATGTATCCCCCAGTTTGTGACATGATTGATGTCTTGAACGTGTGTATCATGGGACCCACAGAAAGTAACATGTAATGCTACGCTATTGATACTTGTGAAGTATCGTGTGTATACTATCACAGTATCTGCATCGAGTATATTCAGCACGTATGAAGCATCGCTGTTTGAGAGTCTCAAAATAACCTCATGTCCAGCCTACTTCATGTAATGGTTTGGAGGTTGCGCAAACAAGTCCTCCCTTGGCCGATCACATAGTGTGGTAGAGTGAAGAATTGTAATCACCATGACTCCGCACTAACCAATTAACTCCCGACCAGGGTTGTATAACCAAGCCGGTGAAGTTGGACGGATGAGATGACTTTTGAGACACTCATCTGCGATTGTTGATGAAATTAGGGTTTTAGGAAAAATTGCGCAAACACCACTTTCCAGCTTGGTCGAATCCAAGCTTGGGACATGGTTTTGGTATGGCCGGTCGGCCATGTATGCTGACGGTATTCCGGTACACATGTTCATATCTCACTGTCCTATGGAAGTGTGATCTGGGCCACTTAATTTATCCGGCGAAGTTGAGTGGTCGAGATCAATTTGTGACAGTAAACTGGTGCCGCAAAAGCCGCACACCGTACCAACTTCGGGCGTGCGTTCCAAGACGACCAGGCTTGGTCGGTCTTGGCCGATTGCTCCAGCGTGTAGGTGGTAGGCTGATGTTCACGCCTATGCCTTACCGTCTCATGAAAACATGATCTAAGCCACTCAATTCGTCCGGAGAAATCGAGCGGTTGAGATTAGTTTGCAATTTGGAAGGAGTGACCATGCATGTTAGAGGCACGCGAACCGAGGAGAAAAAGAGAGTTCGGTCTTGGTCGATTGGGTGTAGAGATAGGTGGGCCCGCAGTGATCGTGTTGATACTTACCGGACCTGCTTAGCCTATACCTGGACCCTTCGTCAGATCAGGAGAAAATGGACGCTTATGATCGCGACATAAACCCTAATCAGGGTATTGCCGGCCGCGTGTTGTACCTAGTTTGGAACGCACGAACTAGGACGACCAACTATAGTTGGTCCTGACCAATCGATCAGGTATGTAGGTGGGGCCACGATGATTGTGTTGACATGCTCCGTGCCCTTTGAATCTACATCTGCACCCTCCATTTATTTCTGCGAAGATGGATGGTTGAGACTGTTTTGCGACACATGTAATGTGCCGCAAACCCTGATTTAGGGTTTTTCGTCCATACTGCTATGGTTTGGACGTTTTGGCATGCTAGGCCAATCTTTTGGGGAGGCCGACCATGTGGGGTCCGCATTGGTTCGGCAGCGGATATTCCATACCTGCTTGGGGGTTATGGAATCGATCTGGGCCATCCAATCATCTTTGGTGGAGTTGGATGGTCGTGATCATATCCAGACTGATACGGTCAGTCCGGATGCTCAATCGGGATAGTATAACACACCGAGAGTGGCTCAATCGGGCTAGTATAACATACCGAGAGTTGCAGTCTGTACGGGTATTTCGTACATGCTTTCATTATAATGCTTGGAGATTTGTGTTGCTCTGCTGAGATCAACACTCAGTCGTCATGCCGCACTGATAATGAGTACAGGAAATACAGGGATGGCTATGCATTAATTAATAATGTTGTAAATTCACAGGGTATAGGAGATTGTTGCTACATGCTCCAACCTGGATGAATTTCGTGTATTTCATTCACAGAATGGGATTGTTGCCACATGCTCCATTCTAGGTGAATTAGTAAAGTGAAGAAGTATTCATCACTTATTAATGGCCTAATCTTTTACAAGATGTTAGCGCATAATTTTTTGGCTTTTACAAATTTAACCTTAAATGAAAATCCACCATCAACAGAACTCATATTAGATTTTTCAGAATATATTTTTTCCCTATAAAACCCAACCGTAAATAAATATGCTCCATATTTTTCCCAACCGTATTTGACCATGAGTTTCTCTACGGTTGGAACTCCCAACCATATATGGTAGGGTTTGGATTTTTTTTGGATTCCCAACCGTATATATTGCATGAAACTGAAAAAAAATGGTTTTGATTTTTAAACCCTAAATGTAAATCAAAATTATAGTCTAATTTAATCACTAACTGTACTTAGTTTAGTTAACCAAATTATTAACACTAATTAATTAAGGATTTTTTAGCCATTAATAAAATTAATATGTTAAGGGGTTTTGATGATTGATATTTGATGACTCAATTTTGTCATCTTGTGAGCCCTCAAACCAAAATTTTAGACCACCTGGAATAGGCTTCTTGATCTTACCCGACAAAAGAGTTTACTTGTGTAAACGAAAGAGCCTTTGTCATAACTCAATGAATCTTTTTCTAAAATATTAGTTTGAATTCTGGGTTGTCTAGGAAAAATATGTTAATGGAGGATCAGATTTTCCTCTTTCGGTAAGACAGAGAGATAAAGTTGATGAGGGAAAAGAAGAAGTGTCGAAGAGAAGGAAATACAAAGACCAAAACATAATTTTATAAATTATGGGCTTGAGGGAAATTTTGTGAAAGAATATGGGTGCACCCGTGAACTTTTGGGACGTGGGTTTGATAGTGGATTTTTTTTGCAAAATGGGTGTGACCGTAGTTTTCACAATAGATTATACATATATGTATATCGTTGTGAATTACTGCCGAATCACAAACTGTTCATCGTATATCATTCAGAATTACTGCCGAATAATATTCGTACCTTTCCGAATTCCAAACTGCAAAAATCAATTATTGTAAGAGAGGTTAAGTGTGTTTAAGACTTAAATAGCCTAATAATTAGTGTTTAACTGTCTTGGTAATACAAAGAAAGAAAAAAAAAAAAAAAAGTTGAAAATAAAAGAAGAGAAAGAAAGAAAAAAAATCTAGTATTAGAAGCATGTGGTTGAGAATTAATGGCGAGAAAAGAAAGAAGGAAGTAATAATTTCTCCCTAGACTGCCTGTCTGTCCTCTCCCCCCTTCTTTAAGATGAACGCACAATGTAGAATTGATATTCAAGAGGACAAAGACGATGAATGTAGGGTCGACTTTCCCTCATTTGTCAAAATTCACTCAATAATCAGTCCAACAGATATGATCTACACTATTTCCTTCTTCTTCTTCTTCTTCTTCGTTTGTCCAAACGGTTAGACATTTCTGGACCCCACTTTCTTACCTAATTCTCCTACTACTCTTTTACTCCTCTCCTCTCTCTCTAGGGTCAGTGTGATAATTAGGGTTTCATTCATCTTCTTCTTCTTCGTCTCATCGTACATGTCTTATCACTCTCTTTAGTAACAAAAATATTAACACATGTACGCCACACTGTATATGTATTTATGGTGATGATGATACCATTTACCCGATAAATATCTTTCAATCCATCTCTCTTGATTTCCGTGTAGTTCATTTTGTTGAGCTCTGTAGCATTTCAATTGTCTAATTTGCTAAAAAGAGGAGATCTCACTTTGAGGGAGGGATTTAATTTGTTTGGAGAAAATGGAAATCATGGCAGAAGAAGAAGTGACTACACCAAGGCGTCAAGTTCTTCTTATTTCAGCCGGTGCAAGTCACTCCGTTGCTTTGCTATGTATGTTACTCTTAATCTTATTATAAATGCCTCTTCCTCCAGGCTAATTTTATATTGTTTAGGTTTATGATTTCGATTTTTACCATGTAGTTTATGCATGTCAAAATTACCATGTAGTTTATCTTGTCATATTGACTAAGAATTAGAGATTAGGCCAGTGTCTGTCTCACATTAGCTTCATTCAAATTACAAAATGTCAAAATCCCCAACTTCAAGATTATCTCAAAAAGGATGACTTGAAGATCAGTTAGCTTGGCATGATTGATAGCAGATTTTTTTATTTTTTTATTTTTTTGAAATATTTCACATTCCTTAGTTTGGTTGTTGGCTAATAAGTTGATCATAAGGTGCTTGAACAACACTTGCATTGAAATTTAAACACACTGTAGCAAGTGTGTCTTTGTAAATGTCTGACTGATGACAATGGTGAAAGCAATCACTAAACTCAATAGCCCAGGGGTTCAATCCATCGAGTTGGACTCAGATTAGCAAGGGGACAATGCTCCTAGCTTAGGAAATTCCCGCGTCATGCTCCGGGAAGCGTCGAGCTTGAAACCTTTTGCTTGAGTACCACTTAATAAATGGAGACTAGACCATTTCTTCCAAAAGGTGCAGCTTATGGGAAAGGCCCAGTCAGTGGCTCTATCTAGCCTAGGGGTTACATCTATTGAGGTGGATTTCAGAAAGCAATGCACCACGCCCAAGATACTGCTGTTGTCCTGGATCATTTTTAGCTTCGGATTTACATTTAAGTCGCACTCTACTTGAATGATCTCTCTTTATTCCTCTGTTACTTTTATCTTTTGTGCAGTAAGGCCCATCCAGTTTGCTTCATTTTACTATGTACATAGTACTAGGCCTGCATGCTTACTTTGAATTTAACAGGGGGATACTCCTTACCTAAGATACTGTTAATTCTTCGTTGTTTTTTTGGCTTTGTCATTCCTCTATTTCTGGGGTCTGGCTTGTTCTTATGTTTGTTTCTCCAGGTCCAGTATGTTGGATTTGGTTTGGTGATATTGCTTTAGATGTTATTTTGGTTACTCATTAATGAAATTTGTTGTTGATTGAGCCAAAAAGTATATATATTTTTTAGCAAACATCAGAAACTTGACATGAGTCATGACTATCATACGTTACAGCTGGAAATGTGGTTGTCTCTTGGGGACGAGGGGAGGATGGGCAACTGGGACATGGAGATGCTGAAGATCGGCCTTTTCCTACTCAAATGAGCGCGTTGGATGGGCATGAGATAATATCTATTACTTGCGGAGCTGATCACGCAATTGCATATTCTGAGTCGCTGATGCAACTATATAGTTGGGGATGGTTTGTTGTCATTATTATATATTTTCAGCCAGTCATTTTATATATCCTAAGATCTCTTCTTCTATCTTAATTCGTAGTAGATACACGCTTACATTGTCTGCCGTCTGATTCACTCTTCCTATACAACATTTACATGATTTATTCTTGCTACACTTTTGATTCTCTTATTCAGTTCTTCGCATTGTGGTATTTGTAGGGGTGATTTTGGTAGGCTGGGCCATGGTAACTCTAGTGATTTGTTTACTCCTCAACCCATTAAAGCACTTGGAGGTGTAAGAATAAAGCAAATTGCTTGTGGAGACAGTCACTGCCTGGCAGTTACTATGCATGGCGAAGTTCAGAGGTTGATTCTCTCTTCATTTAGTTAATCTAGCCATACGAGCAAGATGAACCTTGTCTTCGATGTTCACTTCTCTAGGTTCAGTTAAACTAGGCAACCACTTGGAAATATTCTGTAATTGATTTTCTGGTTGTCCAAATGATTGCCTCTGATACTGCAGTTGCTTCAAGCTAATCCCAATTTTGACTTATATATTTATGACTTCATTTTTGTAATTATTGTATTTTTTTTTTTTTTTGAAGCTGGGGGCGAAATCAAAATGGGCAGCTTGGTTTGGGCACTACCGAGGACTCACTTGTGCCGCAAAAGGTCCAAGCTTTCCAGGTGATATTGTGTAACATAACTGGTTCGGTTTCTTTGGAAATATTCTATTAGGATTATTTTGGTCTCTTTTGGAGTTCTTTAGAAGCACAAAGATGTTTTCAGTATATCTTGGGAAATAACGTAGGATCCAAATAAATAAGCCAAAAAAATGCAGTCATGAAGTCAAAGCAGATTATAATATACAAAAAGAACCTTGGAGTGCTGTTCAGAACTTCAGATGCTAGTACAGACCTCTGGCTTTTGTAATCATATTAGTTAATGTAATAAATCAGATATATGGAGGTAATTATCAAGCATATGTTCATCCTTGGGATTTTATACTTGAAAGAGAAGATTTTCGTCCTAGCTAAGAGTAGTTTCTTTTAATAATCGGTTAAAATTATGTTGGAGTTCATTTTTGCAACATTCTAGTCATTTTTAGTAGTAAAAGGAAAGTGTTGGCTTTGAACAAGTATGTTGAATTTAACAGCTTTATGTGTTCTTAGTTTTTTAGTGTTTATCGAATTCCAATATTTATTTCATTGTTCACACTCTGAAATTCCACCACCAACTTTTCATATTGGTGAAGCTATCTTAGAGTAAAAAAGCTCCAATATTGGCAACTGCTTAATTGATTGTTTCCTCAATTAGAATATGACAGACCATGTAGAAACTTTGCAAATGGAATTTAGTTCGCTGGTATTTTAATTTTATCAGTTTTGTGGAACAGTTAGATCTCTCTTTAAATTATTTGTGCAGCATCCATAATATTTTTTACATGTATTTGTTAGGGAATATCGGTTAAAATGGTGGCTGCTGGTGCTGAACATACAGCTGCGGTTACAGAAGATGGTGAACTTTTCGGTTGGGGTTGGGGTCGATATGGAAACTTGGGTCTTGGTGACAGAAATGATCGACTAGTTCCTCAGAAGGTTTCTGCTGTTTATGTATGTTGCCAAACCACCATCAGAATTCAGTATATTACTTTCGCATTCTCGTATTTATGTTTCTGTTAACTGAGTATGTTTAACCAATTCTGCTCCATCACTGCTCGAATTATTTTCCAATCAAGCTGTGCCTGTTACTTACTGAAAGAAAATCCGGCTGTAATCTTTGATTTAGTAATGCAATCTCTTACTATGTGACACCCGATGTGTGCCTTTATTATTCAAGCATACTTTTTTAAGATGGTCTGTGTAGGTCTTCCCTAAGCAACGAGCTAACTGAATTCCTTGCCATTATTTCTGCCTTGGATTATGTAAAAGTGATGCAGAAGGTGATAGAATGTTTATGATCTATTCAGGATTGATTTAATATTCACAATGAATCTGTGATTGGCACATCCACAACCCCTGCAATGCACGATCTTGCAAGAATCCAAATAGGGTTTTTATCTCCTTTGCTGTATACTCGTAGCAAACAAAAGAAAGACTCTGGATGGTTTTATAACAATGTTACTTGCATCAGTAAAAGAAGCATAATATAAGAGTTAAATGTAAAAACATTTAGGTTTTCCCAATGGATCCAAACCCAAAAAGTTGTCTAGATTCTGTATATGTAAAGGTGTAATGTTTTTCAGTTTCTAAGCGTATGATCATGCATGATGATTTCTTGATATAAACGCTTCTGGGTGCTTTCCATGATTGCAATGATTTACTGTTCACCAGTAAAGATGTGCGAAGATTCAGTGGAAATTGCGTTTTGTGGTTGATAATAATATTGAATCCACCAAATATATTTGTATGTTTGACCCTATTTTGTTTCTATGACTTTTCCATAGTCGTGGATGTGTCTCCTGTTCCTTCATATTTGGACAATTGATTCTTCTTTTCTCACCCAGTTTGCTTGCTTTTTCTTCTGACCTAAAGTATATTCATCTTCCTTTTGCTTGCTTCCATCCTTTCTCTGAAGTTTGTACCGTTAACAGGGACAAAAGATGGTTCTAGTTGCATGTGGATGGCGCCATACAATATCTGTCTGTGCCTCGGGGAGTTTGTATACTTATGGGTGGAGTAAATATGGTCAACTAGGTCATGGGGATTGTGAGGATCAACTCATTCCTCATCAGTTACAAGCCTTACACAATGATGTCATTTCTCAGGTCAGCTCTTGCCCCCATCCACTGCACGAAAAATTAGTCTACTTTTGCCGCCGTTCCTATTAAAAGGACGTAAACATGCAGATGCTTATTCCTTAGTTAAATCCATATATCACTATCTGTATTCCAAAAAAAAAAAGGATCTTATGTTCACCAGTAGGTTATAATTATTGTTAAGTCTCTTAATCACACCTCACATGCTCAACACTCGGCATCCTCTCAGACAGACTTCTTGTTTCGTTCTCAATCACAGTTTATGTACTTCATATATACTTGGTAGGATCCTAGTACACTCTTGTTTACCTACCACCTTTCGCGTGATCCTATTAGACGGTGATTATGGAGATTCTGACCACTCTTTATGAATTTGTTACTCTAACTTTGAGTATTTTTCGTGTTTGGACAATTGAATCGTGTATGTTTAGCTTATGCAAAGTTAATCGGGTTGATAGCTTATTGCACGATCAATGTATTTTTCGACTTTTAATAGAATGTTATACAAGACTTTGTTGATTTGGTCAATCTTGATTTTTCACCATTTTTGTTACTCAAATCCTTTCAGATATCAGGTGGTTGGCGACATACTATGGCTTTAACATCTGATGGAAAACTTTATGGATGGGGATGGAATAAGGTCTGGATTTATTAATTTTGTATCTGTTTTCCATATCACAGTACTGGACTAATTCATATATTGTTGGAAGTGTTTCTGAAACAATGAACTGCGATAAGTAATACATGAAAATTTTGGATGATTGGACGCAAGATGTTCAGTTATTCAAATTCACCTTCTGTTGGTTTCATCTTGTTTTTATGGAATGGATAAGGTTTTTTTCTTTTCACTTTTCGTTTTCGTTAGTCTTTTCTCTTTTAGGTTCTTTTCTTTTCTTCTTTCTTTCTTTGTGGAGGTCAGGTCTTATGCCCCCTACTCTTCTAGTTTTTTCTTTCGTCTCTTATTCTTAACATAATGTCTGCATTGCAAATTTTTGAAAACTGACTTCAGATTCTCTTAGTAAGTCGTGGTTTGCACTGTTTATGGACAGTTACACATTGTGTCATTCTTGCAATTGTATCTATATTGATAATTGTGGGTGGCCCACCATTCTACTAATTATAGCTTAGTTTGGCTTAGACTATATAATGCAGAGTTGGATGTTAAATTTAATGAGGTATCCTATTGATTTTCTACTTTAAGCTGCTCACTCTTACCAAAATATGTTACTATTAACAATCGATGCAGCTAACATGTTCCATCTTTTTTTGTTAACTAATGAACAAGAAACGAATAATGCTCTTTTACCCACTGGTCATAACTGTTGTCATCTCTTCTTCTGTACAGTTTGGACAGGTTGGTGTGGGTGATAATGTTGATCACTGCGTGCCTGTGCAAGTTAAGTTTCCAATTGAACAGGTACCCGTCTTTTTTCACCCATTACTCCCAGAACTGGTTGATGGAACCTTTGCTGATACTTTTCACATGAAAATAAAGTCATGCTTTTAACCCTTCTTGTTAGTTGGGTTATGCTTATCTGATTTTGGAAATAATTTTAAACTTCTTACTTGGCTTCAACTGCAGAAAGTAGTGCAAATCTCATGTGGTTGGAGGCACACACTTGCTGTAACAGAAAGACAGAATGTATTCTCATGGGGCAGGGGTACAAATGGACAACTTGGACATGGCGAGAACATTGATAGGTAACTGCACTTGCTGGCTCAGTGTTTCGAACTGTGAGTCATTCTTAGATTAGCGTGTAGAATGATTAGCGTGTAGAAAAACCAAAGTCATTCTGTGTTTGTTTGTGTATATATTATATTTGCATCCGTTAGTTGTTTATTACACTAGCTGTTTTGTGGTGGACTGTAGACCTATTGATGTTTTTAAGAAACTACCTTTCACATATTGAATTAACCTTCTTCATTAGCTCAGAGTTCTATTGCAGAACTGCGTGAAGAGATGGCAGTTAAAAGTAAAATCGAACAAAGTATTATCGAACAAAGTATTAGCCAAAGAAATGAAATAGTAAAACACCCTAATGTTTTTGTATTCGCACTTTCAAGAAGTTCACATACTAGTCTGCAATATACATGTACATTTACTGATTAAATTTTAGCTTTAGGAGAGTAACTTTGAGGTGGTTAATTCTCAAATGTGTTCTACTTGCCTTATTAAGACTCTAGAGATATTTATAGGGAAAATTGGTGAGTAATTCAGAACCATGTTACTTTTGCAGCTTTGCTGATCTTGAATTTAGATAAAGTTATGATTGATGAGGCAGCATCACTATTTATTATTTTTTCATTTAATGTGCGGTTCTCCAATGAAGAATGAACTTCTTTTTGCTTTGTCTCATAATTTTGACAGCTTTCAGGTTGTGTTGCTATCTGGGCTACAAAGTTTCACCTGATTTGTCCCTTTATGCACACATAGGAGATTTTGCCACATAAGTACCGATAATAATATGAATGCCCTCTTTGTTAGTCTTCAGGTGTTCATTCTGTTGGCATATTGTTATGCTCTTTGCAGTTATATTGATCTGATTAAAAGACCTTGGCTCGGAAATTCTTCATAGTGTATGATGTGTGTTATTGTGTATTTTTTTTTTTCCTTCCATTGATCAGCACCTTGCATGGACTTTAAGACGTAGAGGTGTGCTATATCTTGGCTGCCAACTACCAAGATATGACCCAGGAATAATACATCTGTATTTTGTTTTCATACATGCTGCCCTTTTTCAGTTTATTTTGTATCCATTATTAATATTGATGTTGCAGTTGGTTGCTATTTCAGTCATAAAACCAAATCTTGGTATGAATTTGCATTGTTGTTGAAACTAATAGTGATTGTATATGTAGAAACACTCCAAAGATAATAGAGGCCTTGAGCACTGACGGATTCAGTTGTCAAAACATTGAACCTTCCAAGGCCGAGTCATTATCAGGTATCTTCATGTTCCTTGGCTAAAAACTTGAAGAGTTGGATCTTCTCTGTTTACTCTGTTCTTATTCGATTTCCTTGCTTGTGTGTGATTGATTTGAGCAGGAAGGATGTGGGTCTCACCATCAAAGAGATATGCAATTGTTCCCGGTGAATCTGTAAGCTCAAAATCGTTATAGCTTTCGGTTCAAGTGAAGTTGATAAAACGTTCAGAGACTGAATTGTCATTTATTTGAATGCAGCTACAGGGGCAGTCATTTGTCCCAAGCAATGCGAGTGATCTAAGCGTCCCGGAGAGCGATGTCAAAAGAATGCGCTTCTAAAATTCTGGATGTCCTCAACAACATTGGGAGAGAAATTATGTCTCTCTAGCTCTCTCATATAACTTGTGGCAGAAGGATTTTGTGATGTCATATAGTCCTGATATTAATGGATAAAACCGGAAAGATACAGAGAATGCTATGATCCCTCTTATGTTTTCAATGTATTGTAATTGATGGTCAAATTCTTCTCCAGGATTTTTTCCATATAGATCCAGTCAGTTTCTTCTCGTTAAATCAATTCTTTCCTTCCTATTATCACCAAATGAGATCAATACCTTCTAATATGATGTCCAGTGAAGCAGGCTAACGCGAAATTAAAAAAAAAAAGTGTTTAGATAAAAACATTATTAGGGGCAAAATGATTCGGACCGTCTTTAGCAAAAACCTGTCTACATAAAAGAAGCCTAAGATACAACAATTTTTCCTTAATTTTGTATTGATCAATAGTCGACCCTCAACTATGAAAAGAACTCTGTTGCATAGTTTGCACGCACATTAAACTTGGTTCAATGTTAAATTCCATTTAGTATATCAAATGCACTGTACAAATTGCTAGAACCACTAAGGAGTGAAGTACTAAAACAACGCCATTTACACAAAACATCAACATCCAGAATTCTAATCCTACTACCATGACTAATCTCTCAGAATTTACCTGAGCATATCGCCAGGGTTGAACTGAAGGGGAGTCGTGGATGTTGTTGACAATGAACTGAATGTGTTTCCATTACTACAAAAAGATCGATGACTGAGTGGTAAGGGTCGATCAGGAAGAGGCGGAACTTCAATGTCACCTTCTAGCATCTTGAGTGCATCTAAAATGGTAGGTCTTAAAGCTACCATTACATGAGCACATAATATTCCAACCATCACAAATCTCTCCATAATTCCTTTAGGATTATTATTATTACCATCATCCAGCATCAACAATGTTTCATCAAAAACTCGGTCAGTCTCTCCTGATTTCACAAGTGTCCATGCCCAGTCAGTAATCAAAACTGATGTTGGTGATCCTAATGAATTCAAATCCAATGCTCTTCTTCCACTCATTATCTCCAAAATCACAATACCAAAACTGTAGATATCACTTTTCTCTGTCAACTGCCCATACAATGCATATTCTGGTGCTAAATATCCATGCGTACCTGCAACTCTAGTAGTCAGATGGGATTGCCCTTCTCTATTTTGTTTTGCCAATCCAAAATCTGCAACTCTAGCTTTCATTTCTGAATCCAGAAGTATATTTGTAGCTTTAATATCTCTATGATATATTGATGGTTTAACTCCATAATGCAGGTATGCCAAACCCTTTGCAACATCCAGTATTATAGATTTCCTCTCTGGCCAACTCAATGCCTTCTTCTTATTGTTCAGCAAGAAGAGATGGTCATCCAAATTACCATTTGGCATGAAATCATAAACAAGATACCTCATCTGTCCACTTCCATTCACCTCTTCTCCGTCTTCACCGTCTCCAGTAACACAACAACCGCGAAGCGGCACAAGATTTCGATGCTTCAAATTGCTAATAATCTCAACTTCATTGCAGAATTCTACATTTCCTTGAAAATCTGATTCAATCATTTTCTTCACTGCAACCAAACTCCCATCTGACAAAGTTCCCTTATACACAATCCCAAATCCACCTCTCCCAATCATATTCTTTTGAGAGAAATTATCTGTAGCTATTTCAAGATCCTTAATCTTAAACCAAATTGATCCAGTATTTGGCCGTTTCATCTTTGAACTCCTTTCCTGATCAGAATCAAAACCTCCAGCCTCATCAGCTTTCTTCCTCTTCTGTAATTGATAGCGTCTCCACCAGAAAAACCCTAACGAAGAACAGATCACCCCTAGCACCGCCACACAAGCACCAGCCACGGCAAAAGCAAGAGAAGAATGGTGATTCTTCTTCCCATTAGATGAATTGTTAATGATCGTCAATCCAAATATACAACTAGCTGTATCAAAATTCTCAGGACCATACCGATTAGCAATACCAGCAGCATAAAGAACAGCAAAATAAAAACAATCCATAGCATGACTAGTATTTCTATCAATAGTCATTAATTTAGATTGAACTTTAAAACCAGCAGCAACACAAGAATCACAAGAAGTAAGAACAGAAAGATCTGAATTACAAGAAGATTCAAGCAGAGTTGAAGTCCCAAGTGCACTAATCCAATCTGTTGTGTTTTGGATCCCAGCACAGACATTTGGACTGATTACAAATCGATCAGGATTTCCAAAACAAGTTGAAGAGATGTTCGATGGTAAAGAAAGGGAATTGAGATTGGATTGGAATTCATTAACACAGGAAGTTGCAGCTGAATGAGTTGGTAAATGAAACAAACCAGTTTGTTTAAGATGGGCGGAGAGACCTACACCAAATAGACTCAGAAGAGTTTGACAACAGGTTTGTTGTTGTTTTTGATTTTTTGTTGTATTTTTACATCCTGAATTATCCCATGGGATTTTATTAATATAACTCATGTCAATTGGACATGAAGAAGTGGAATTTGAAGTAGTAATGGATGAGACTGAGCTCAGAGTTGAGGCTAAGAAGAAAATGGAGCTTGTGAATAGTAACTGAAAGTACCTTCTCTTCAATCTCATCACCAGAGAAGACATCTTCTATTCTTACAACCTTTGTTTAATTGTTTCTGTTTCTTACTATGAATTGAGTTTTCTCATCATCTGGTTTTCTGATTGTGCTGAATTTGGGGTTCAGGCAAAAGAGGATTGTGATGGGGAAAGGATGAGCTGCGGGAGTGGTTGAGTACCTTTTCTGCTGGTGGTGGATGAAAATATTAGATTAGATTAGAAAATACAGTAATCCTAACTTTATACTAATCTGGATGTTCTGAGATGATTGGACAGACCACTGGGTGATTCAATTCACCACGTGCATAATTTTTTTGAATGTTATCTCTGGCTTGGTACGTGACTATGTGTCTTCTGGGAATCATCCTGGCTTTTATTTTTATATAGGGCCGGCTGTGTTTGACATTCTTATGATTATGATTAAATTATAATAATCTCTTAATTCATGCAGTTTTTACGGTGTCCTAATCAAAAGTTTTCATGAAATATCTTCTGGATCAGATAATTCAGATGACTCAGAAGTAGTCATTGTTATTTAGTAGAATGCTGCTGTGTTTCTTTATAGTTTTTCTTTGATGGACAAATGCTGTTGTAATCTTTGACTTGGATCGCTGAATTCTGAATCATCATACTAATGAAAAAAAAAGGTTGGGTTTGGCAATTTTTTCTCGACATTGGCAAAGATTCGATTATTGAATTTTGGTATTCTTCCCAGTAAATTAGTACGTTGCTTTTTACTCTAAACGTTTGAGTTTGACTGTGACCATATGACATTAGATTAGACACTTTGAATAGTGTGGTGCCACAGGCGCGCGCCACTTTAGGGACTCGAAAACTAGTCTCGCCCAGGATGTCGCCAAAAACTAATTGCACAGGGATCTCATTTCACCCAAGGAAACCAAAGATTCAAACTCTGCACTGTGTTAAAGTAATTTCTGTTTGTGGGAGGTGTTTGTTGCCCCGCAGGTTTGCTCATCTTCTTGTAATTCATCCTTGCAAAGTGATCTGGCGGACCTATAATTAAGAAGAAAAGATAATAGTATTTCGCCATATTACACTTGCATCGGCTTTCTCATTTTATTTGGAGCAACATCAGATATGCTAATGGTTTGATATTACAACAAATTGCACAAGAAGATGCTTCGAGCAAAACTGGGACGTCATTTTCTTTACGCTATAAACAGAGCTTAGTTATGCTCTCTCGGTCATACAGGCACTCTATAAGATGGATCTATCATTTTCAGAATGAACAAGTTTCCTTTGTCACCTCTTGAAACTCTGCATTAAGAAGAACTTTTTGTTATAACAGTTGCCAATCAAGGTAATGCAAATGTTAGTAACAGTTTTTTTTGTGCAAAGCATTATCATGCAATAGTAAGTTGTCGGGCCTCTAATACCTCTTTCTCAAATACAAATATTTGAAATTCTATAATCATCTTGCATAACTTGTCATTTGGGTCCCATCTAAGGTTTCGTTTATATCCCATCTACTGCTTCATTTCCAAAGCCTCGTCTACGTGCGGTTCATAAATTCATAGATTTGGGAAAGATGAAAACTAAGAAAGACGTTTTAAGGGAATCCATATAAACCCAAAAGCCTGCCAGGTAATCCGGGCTCGACATTTTAAAAAAGTACTAGTGGGACAAATACTGCCTCAATTGTTTACAAACTTTCGGTGGTTTAGAAAAAGGAATTTGGGATTGCAAGGACACACTGTCAACGGGTATTGTCAAACCAAGCATATGCCACATGCATCTATACTAATATCTTTAAGGAATCCAAAAAGTTGTCATCAACTGGCGATGCAGCAACAGACATTAATGACATAAATGCTTGCGGCGTATCTCTGGCTTCATTCCAATTATGATCATTTAGAGTGTGACTGACAGCTTGGACTCTATATTTCTGTGAAGGCTTACCTAACTACCCAAGCAGATTCTATCTAAACACATTATTAGAAGAAAAAAAATACACGCATGGTTCCTCACAAGTTCCCGGGTCATCTAAAATACACCTAGAACTTTTATAAGATAGCTTAGTGCTACATGGCAGGATTCTAATCAAATTTGAAACTCGAGTTTCACTAACCTTAACTCTTCATCCAAATATGTGATTTCCAATTCACCACGAGCTCTTCCGGGTGCTTTGACAGGTATCTGCATGCCACAAGATAAACCATAGATTTCAATTATGACGAGCACAACAATTAAACAAATTTATCAACAAAGTATGAATTCTGCACTAATCTTACTGGACTCCTTGTGTATTCATACAGTAAAAACCTTGAAATTGATACCATCACAAGATTAACTGTTGGAGAGGAAGCAAATATTTGGTATATACAGACAGCAAAGAGTAGCTTACCAAACCCAGTATTTTGAATTGATCGAATTGAACAGCTACTTTTCTAGAATTCAGGGGAGTCAAATCTGCTGTCACCTGCAGAAGAATAAATAAGAACACTTCTAACATAAAAACTATACCAACTTCTTACAAATGTCAATTATGTCAAAGAGAGAACACATATATACGATAACAACCGTCTCACATATGAAACATACTAGACAGGAGCCCTGTAATCTGGAACCAACCATATGCCACGCAATAGATGTACATGTCTACGGAACAGTTATAGTAAGCGACAAATATAACAAGCTCTCCTTACACCATGATACAAAGTCATCTGATAGTGCTCCAAGCATACCCGTTTCGTTACTAAAAATGAAGTAGACTGGAATATCACGAGGTTCAAGTAACAAGTACAAAACCGCACAAGTCACTTCAAGGATAACTAAGTCATCCTTACAAGTTGATATGCTAGAGTTCTACCAGCAAGTGTCCTAAAAGCACACCTGTACTGAATAGATGTTGAACACGAAGTCGCTGGAAGTCCCAGTCCAGTAAAACTATAGCTTTAGTGGAGCATTCAATTTGAAAGCACATGTACAAGTAATGTTTTGTCATATAAAACATGTGACATAAGAACACAACAACTATTATTTATACTGAAAGCGAGCTACACTTGTAAACTGATAGTCATAAGCATAGTTACTTCATTTTTGCTAGTTCTAGCTTCAATTGTCAGAGATTGAGACTCAAAATGAACAAAAAGTCACAGGCATAAGTATCTAACAAACAACATAAGGTGAGCACTGAATGGAAGAGAAACCTGATTGAAGAATGGCCAAGATTCCATATTCTGGGCCCTCAGTATATCAGCATTAATTGCCTGGTAATTCGCTCTTGATCTTAGAAACTTGGGTCTCTGTCAAATAAATTATCAAAATTATAGTAGTAGCTACATTCCATATCATAGTATGAATAGATAAAATTTAGATGTAACACTTTTATCTTTTCTTTAAAACAAAACAATAAGTAAAAAAGAATGCGAAGAGGTAGAGAACAACATAGTTGAAGTGTATCGACATAAAAGAAAACAAAAGCAGGAAACACACGTAATTCTATATATTAAAATCGTCTCTGCTTTCCTTGCAGGTGCATTGAGTACCATATCATAGAAGAATAAAAGATAGACAGTCTTCTACATTTCTTATCTTTCTATGCAGTGAGCAAAGCTTTGCTTTCGCTGTATTTCATTAGCCAATCAATTAGGCAAAACCCAGAGAGCACTAAAAGGATAAAGAACTGGCCATATACAAGCACAATCAATTAGGCAAAACCAGTGCTCCTAAATTTCTTAAATACAAGCACACGGCTTGAAGCATGCAGAAGTGCCCAGACAATCTGATTTAGGAGATCACCCAACAAAAAGTAGGAGAATTTTTGACATTCTAATTTGATTTAGTGTTCTCTTGATCTGGCAAAAGAAAAACCCAAGACTAGTTGGGGGATATACCTGAGTTTGGAGAATTGATGCGGAAGTTGTATAAATAAGTTCCCATTTCCCATTCAGTAGATCAGATTTCAGTGGCTCTTTTACTGAATTCACTTTTTCTAGCTCACGAGCAATCTAAATAATCAAAACAAACGCCTTAAAATAATAGAAATAGAGTTAAAGATAAGATAAAAAGAATCAAATTTCACATTTCATTTATGTGGTCTAGCTCTCATCAATACCTTATCAATTCGTTCCTGGTCTTCAGGAGTGGCTTCAGCTCCTCGGTCAAGCGGCGCAATAGCTTCAAGAAGTTCCTCCTTGATTGTTTTGCTATCTTTCCCACTTTTCATGAAAGAAGGAAAGAAAGAAACTCTAGTTCTCCATTTTTGCTCAGAGAATGTAGTTGTGGTTAGTGAAAGATATCTTTTGTTGTTCAAATTATTATTACAAGAAGACGGGAAATGAAGAGTTGAAGTGGGAGGGAGCGACTGAACTATGTAATTACTGCTGGAGGAAGAATGTTGTATGTTTGTTTGGACAGAAAGAGTTAAAGAAGTTGATGAAGCCATGGAAAAAAGTTTAAGTTGCTAAGAAATAGAACAAGCCAGAGGCGAAGTATTATAGACGGATTAGACATAGATTTTGTGGCTTTTAGATGGTTCACGATTGTTGTTAGCTTCGTCCTCGCACTTTCCTCTGCGTGGTACAAGTGTCTAGTAGTAATATCTGGTCTAGATACTGTCTTCCCTCTTTGAGAGAAAACAAAACGAAATCCAAACCATGGGCTAAGACCCGGACTGTTTTCCACGGAGTGAGTGGGTGATTGTTTTGGACATTATCATTGAAAACTAATAATGCAATTGCAGTAGTAAGTCAAGCACTATGGTTTCCCATTTTGCTTGATATAGCCAAGCCAAAAGCCAGTATAATTAACTTCACCAGCTGATCAAAAATGATTTTTTTTTTAACCTCACTATGGGAAGGATGTATTTAACCACATTATGGGAGGGACGTATTTCTTAGTTTACATGGATGAAAACTCAGTCAGAACTCCTATCTCCTAGTCCTAACAAATCTAATCTGTTTGACGGTCAACTCAGTACAAAAGAAAAAAGATCCCAACAGGAACAACCATGGCCATGAGTAATTTTTAAGGAATTCACACTTGGTGGGCTTTCACGTAGAATTTTAAAGGTGAAATTTATGGGTCTAGGGGATTTGATAGAATTACGTTTCCTTCTGTATATTTGGTTTCCCGAATCCTTGGAATCAAGTTTCCTACGAGATTCAGTTTCCCCCCACCCCCAAAGATTTGATGAGAAATTTATCAAGGGATTTATGGACCCATTTTTTTTTATTAACTTTAAATCCTATATATATATATATATATATATATATATATATATGCAATTTTAAGATTTGAGAGTAATGCCAAAAGATTAAAAGACTTTAATACAAGAAAACTCTATAAATCCTAGGAATTTTTGTTGAGTTACCAAACACACAGGGAATTTACATGAATCCCATAATTTATAATCCCATGGGATTATAAATTCCTGGAATCGGTGAATTCTGCAAACAAACTCACCAAATGTTTGTTTGGTGAACCATATTACTGATATTGATTCCAAAAAAGGAAACAACGGTATATGTGAAATTCCTAGTATGTAAGATGCTCGTAAACATTGTTACAGGATAAAAAAAATAAAAAAGGAAAAAGCTTTCCAGTTCTAAAATCTTTTATTATTTATTATTAATCGAAAGAGAAAATATATTAGGAAATATACAATTTCAATTCTAAGATCCATGAATAAGTATTCAGATTTATATGAACGTAAATTGTTGAGCAACTTATGTAACGATTCCTTTGGCTACATAGTACTATTTTCCCATCTTGTTTTATCCCATTAAAACAAGGTTGTACCGCTTGGCGGCAAAGACAAGGTTGTGCAGTAAAATCCAAGGACCTAGTTTAGTTTTGAATACTCTCATAATTAAGTCGCTATACAAATTGACTACCTCAATTTTGTATAGTTGAGATCAAGTAAATGCTCTTTCGCTACTTAGTTCCTTCAGTATTTATTTCGAGCATGTGAATTCCAAGGTAGAGTCCATTATCTTGAGTTGCTTCATCGTTGTGAAGACTTCCGCTCTCAGATTTTTGGTCGTAACCCAATACAACAAAGTATTATATCTGTTTCAGTAACCAACGCACTTATCGATCGCCTAAATTAATCTTTAGATTAGAAATAAAATAAAGTCAACAATCTTCTGTTTATATCAATAAACTCTTTTCGTCAAAGATCAAACCAAGAGAATTATTTTATAATTGTAACAAATATGTGTGCCTTCATTTTATCTGTGTGTGCCTTTATCATTTTGTCTGTCACATTGTAACTGTACGAACATTTGGCCCGTGTCTGTGAAAAGATGAGGGTACCCAAATACACCACAATCTTTTTATTTCAACCTATAAGTCTGATATCAAGTGTGATCGTCTATGGAAAAAGTCGAGACAATATGACAACTTGATATTTACTTCATAATAGTTACGGTCCGAAACCGTACTATAGGATCAATTTCAAGTGATTAGGATTAACGCAAAAGTGTATTTACTTTATTATAATATAAGACAATTATATTGCGGAAGTAAATTAAATAACACAACACAAAATTTTGTTAACGAGGAAAATTGCAAATGCAAAAAAACCCCGGGACCTAGTCCAGTTTTGAATACTCTCAGAATTAATCCGTTGTACAAAATCTAATACCAACTTCGTATAATTGAGATCAAACAGACTACCCCTAGCTACTTCATTCCTCAGTTCCCTGCGCCTTCGACTTATAGAGTCACACACGTGAATGGCAAGTACTTTGGATCGTATTCCAAACATCAAAGGAAGAATCTGTTTGGTAACCACTCTGATGAATCTTGCTACAAGATATAGATGAGTCATTGAAAAAGGCTCTTCAGTCTAGTTTAATAAACTCATTTGTCTGGTTAGATCAATCTAAATTTGACTATCGAAATAGTCAAGTATAGATTCGCACTCAATCAATATAGATCTTAAAGAGAAATATAGAGAATGTCGATCTCATGCAACTAATCAATAAGAGCTATCAAAGATAAACTGATTCCAGTTGTATCCCAGCCGATCAAGGTTTGTGCACTAAATCCACAAGATACGAAAACTAATAAGAAATCTTCTTCATCTTCAAATCTTCTTTTATCTTCAAAACCTGCACAACACCACTTGAATCTCTTGTGATCAATCACGCACAAAACGAAGTTTGTTAACAATGGATTATCATAAGATGTCTTTAGATCTAACAACAAGTCTAAAGACCTCACCAATACTTTGATCTAGTCTGAGTGAATCTTATATCAGAAGAGAAGATTCTCAAGCATAAACAAACTAGGTGTAATCAAAGTTTCAACAACCGTTAGTCAATCAAATCGAAAACTAATAATACTGCAATTATCTAGTTTCCCACCAATGGTACTCGTAGAGCTTCTTGATCGCATAAAAGTCTTTAAACGACCGGTCATAAGAGATTTCACCTAATTAGGATACTTTCCTCTCCGATTAGACGGCTCCACCGGAAACAACAAGAAATGAAGTTTGCATGGCTCTTAGGATAGTTTTTTAGAAATGAAAACTTATGTATTTATAGACCAAGGATGTTTGGACACCAAGGAATTTCCAAAACCCAAATACTCTCAAGATATGCAATGAATGCCAAAATTCGGTTTTCATAATTCCAATAAATGATTGTCCAATATTTCTGAAATCTGCAATTAGTAAATGCACATTATTAATTTTTATTCTCTAGAGCTATGCATTAATTGCTGGTAAAACCAAAAACCTTAATTAAAAGATTCTTAATTTATTTCGACACAGGATCACCTTGATTACCAAGGAATATCTTTGAACAATAAATGATAAGAGTTACTGCTCGTGTTCAAAGTATGTTGACATATTTTCACTGAAAATCCTTATTTCATATTTACATGGATTTTCTTTCTTGGAATCGGTATATACCACACTTCCAAACAAGCTTAGAATTGGTTTTCCGGTATTCCAAGACTATTACGTGATTGGTATTACCAAATCACAATGGTTAGTTGTGATCGGTCTTACCAAGTCACATACATGGGTTCGGATCAGCTATGCCAATCACTAGGATCGGTTATACATAAATATGGTACCTACTTGTTATCGGCCACACCATTCTCTAGGATCGGTTACACCAGTTAAGAATCTGTTCCATCTACATATGGTATCTACTTGTGATCGGTCACACTATTTACCAGGACCGGTTACACCAATTACGTACAAGGATTGGTCACATAACACTTATGATCGGTCACACGAATTACTAGGATCGCTCACACCAATTATAAGGATCGATCATACCATCTCACGATGATTACTTAGGATCGGTTACACCAATTATAAGGACCGGTCATACCAAATAATAAGTCTAGGCATTGTGATTGATTATACAAAGATACATAACCTGAGTTAAGATCGGTTCTACCGACTCACACATATTGGTCATCCAAAGATATGCAATGAATAGCCGGACCAATAAGCCTATTAATTTCCCTTTCGATTCACAAAACAAGTTAATGAATGTACTTCCTTTAAACAATTGTAAAATATTGTATCCTATGATGAAATCTTCATCATAACCCATTCACATAATCTTAACACTATATACAAGATTATGTCGATGTCATATCTACGAAGTTCAAAAGATAAGTGTTATACTTTGTAGTCTAATTCCTTAATACTATGATCATACTATTATGATCATGTCACATCACTAGAGTATAATAAACAATATGTACAGTATATACAGCTTCGCAGTTATGTTTTCAATATAACATGACTTGAAAGATACGTTAGGAATGAAACAGTTCAAGTCAATATTAATAACCTCAAGTGGAATGATGATGTCATCGTTGTAGTTCGTTACTTCATCACATTCTTCAGGTCTTCGGAGTAATACTTGTATGTCTCAACATTCCTAGACTTTCTAGTCTAATCTAAATGAAGTTGACTATAGTATTTAATCAATCTACTCTAGATGAGTTTTGATACTAAAATATGACAACCAAACTTGACATACCAACGCTTGGTGAGTTCAACCGAGCTATGGTGTAACATTCTGTTTTCTGTTATGAGTTATAGTTGGTATTAATGTCAGCCTATGTAGTCGGCATCACATCAATTCTGTCACTGAGTCTGTGTCCTTTATAAGGATTTCTTCTTCCTTTGTTTGTATTCAAGAATTGTTATCCTTTTCAATAAACCAAATCTTCATGGTATCAGAGCCGACCTGGGCCTAATAACCTTTCACCACTTCCACCATTAAACCTACAACTTTTCTTTATTTATTTTCTTGAGTATTACTTCTTCTTTTCAAACAATTTAATATTCTAGGTTACGTAGATGGTTCAAAACCACGTCCTAATCAGTTTGTCTATGCACCTACAAGAGCAGATCGTGAAACAACTATTAATCATGAGTGGATCCGCTGGAACGAAGAAGATCAAACTCTTATTCTTTGGATTCAATCTTCTATCTCAGAGAATGTGATTTCTTATATTGCTGGTCCAACAACATCATATGAGTTGTTGAAATCGATTGAGGAAAGATTTGCTGCAACATCTTCTACTAACATCATTTAACTGCGCACCAAATTGTCTACAATAAAGCAAGGTAACTCCTCCATTACATCTTTTCCTAATGAAATAAAAAAGATCTCAGATTCTTTATCTGCTGCTGGATCTCCTATTAATAAAAGTGAAATATTGGTGAGTGTTATCAATGGTCTATCTTTAATTTTTGATTCCTTTGCTACCTCTATTAGAGTATGTTATCCTCCTGTTACTCTTAGAGAATTACATAATCTTCTTATTGTTACAGTGAGGAAATCATCCTAAATGAGAGATCCAAAAATGTTATTGTTACAGATGAGTCTAAAGCATTTGCTGCTTTTAGAAACAACATGAATTATTCTCATAACAATTTCAGATTTAATTCTTGTTTTCAATATTCAAATCCAAGAATGCCTTCCTCTCAACCACATTTTACTCAAAGAAATGAATCTGTTCCTAGTTCTTCATCTATACCACCTCATCCACCACAAACTACTTCAGCATCTTTTTTTCATATAAGACCAAGGAACAATAATCAATTTTTATCTCAATCTACATCACCATACTCATCTCCAAGACTTATGAAACCAACCTGCCAAATATGCTTCAAATTTGGTCACTCAGCTATTGAATTAATGCAACCATATGATGAACTTTGCTTATAAGGAATGCCAATTCCACCTAACCTACATGTTATGCTAGAATCTGCTGATATTCTTGGTGAAAATCCCTGGTATGCTGATTCTGGAGCTTCAAACCACATTACTTCAGATGCATCTGATATTATTGAGTTTCAATCTTACAATGAAAATGAACAAATAATGACAGCTAGTGGATAAGGTATGCATATCTCTAACATTGGTAATACTTTTTTTTTTCTATTGGATCATACAATTCAGCTACCTGATACTTTACATGCACCTAATGCTTCACACAAACTTCTCTCCAAACATAATTTCACAAAGGATAACAATTGTAGTGTGATTTTTTAATCTGGTGAATTTTATATAGTAAGGATCTCAAATTTGGGAAGAAATTTTCCAAGGACAGAGTAAGAATGGAGTATATCCTATAAAATTTCATCAAGTGGTTATTCCTCAACTTCATCTACAGCTTTATCATCACTCTAATTCACTGCTGATCTCTACACAAAAGATTTGGTTATCCTTCATTTCAGTCTCTTCAAAAAATTTGTGACAAATAAAATGTCATAATATGTCATTTGATTTGTATAGGACTTTTGTATCTTGCACTAACTGTTGTCTTGGCAGATCACACAAGTTGTATTTTTCTTTGTCAAGTAGTGTGTCAAATAAACCATTGCAACTTTTACATATGGATTTGTGGGGACCTAGTCATGTTGCCTCACATTGTGGGTTATTTTATTATTGTAATATCATAGATGACTTCAATAAATACTGTTGGATCTTTCCAATAATGAGAAAATCAGATTTTAATGATGTCTTTATCAATTTTTCTCTTCAAATGCAAAACTATTTCAATTTGATCATCAAAGTGATTAAAACAGACGGTGGTGGAGAATTTATTGCTACTGAACTTGCCACTTTTCTTACTTCAAATGGGATTGAATATCAGTTCAGTTTTACCATATTAACATACTAAAAGTTAATATGTTACCTTTGTCTTATGTATTATACGTCTAATTAACTATAATTTATTAAATTATCTAATTATCAAATATATGATAGTTAGACATTTATTATACTATTTTTTCTAACATAATTATACTTGGTAACATATTAACTTAACCATTCTGGATCAGTAACCAAAGTATTCATCAAGTATTTTATCAACATATATTTGCTAATTTTGTTGGTGCCGAAGTGTCCAAGTTGGATAACAAACTATCTTCGGGTGTTTGGAGCTGCTATAAATATGTATATGTGGTTCTTTGGAGTGTCGAGGATTTAACAATGGTGATCCACTGAATATTAGAACACATATAACGCATCATGAATGTTTCATATACAATATGCCATCCTCTACTAAGCAGTTGAAACAATATCATGGGAAAAGAAGCGTTACTGTATGTTTTTTGGACCATTTGAGATCTATAAATGCTGAAAAGTAATACTTGAAAAGATCCATATCTAGTCCAGAAAGGATTGCATCACAAACACAGGGTTATATTTCCTCGCCATGAATTGCGTCAGTCTTTGTCAGTTTTTCAACCATCGGAAACCGAAACTTATTTATCCACAAAGACGAGCAAATCAGTATCAGACTCTGACCCACCTAACAAGAAGTGCAGTTTTGAGCGTCTCGAAGAGAGGACAAATATTTCAAAACCACAGCCTCCCGTGAAATCATCTACTCCATCAGTTTCCATCAAAAGGTTAAGTCTTCTGTTGTGACCAGCAGTAAAAGCTCGAGTTGTGGCCACCAAAGCTACAATAGAACCTCCATATATTAATACTCTGCAAATTAATAACCTCTACATATTGGTACAAAATTTTTGTCCCGATTTATAAAATCTTGCATTTATCAACCTCCATATATTAATAATTTTGTATGTGCCCATAGGTAGTAATATATGGAGGTTCTGATGTATACACTTTTATTAGTAAGGTCAAGGAAAATTAAAAATTAATTTAATCACCTACAAAAGTAGGAAAGTAAATTTGTCGGAAAAGATTCACAATATCGACGATTGGATAATTTTCCACCAGTTCATACAGCGACAAGGCCATGACTTCTCAGTTATGGGTTCAAAAAAAAAATTCTAACATCCACAAAAAAAAAGTCTGAGCCATGCCTAGATCACGGCTTCGATTTTTTTGAACCATGTATAAACCCATAAGCCCCAGGTTTCCCATATAAGCAACATGGAATTTAAGACACTAAAGGTCATGATCCTCGACAAACTCATAGCTAAAAATGAAACATCACATTTTAAGTGTTCTGCTTCATGTCTGAGTGATCACAATTATGCTATAAGGGACTAAACAGATAAGGCATGTTTTGCCTGAGAAACGTTCGCATAACTTAAGCAGCTTTCTGCCTCCAATTTATATCGAAAAAACGTGATGACACTCGTCAAACATATAAATCTCTGCATTCTTCATGGTAGCAACAGGATATCAAATCTCTGCAACTCGCCGCCGCCAGATAAATCATACACATTTTTATCCATATCCTGATTCAACTCAAGATCGTGACATAGCTCTTCTATATCGTTATTTTTTCTATAGTAAAGGAAATATATTATAAGGAGAAGAATTTACAAATGTTTAAAATTCAGGAGATCCCATTACGACCCTACAAAATTTAATAGATCTCGTCTTGGAGAATCCAAAATAGGATGAAGAATAAGAAATTTACAAGAACCTAGTTTCGTTGATCAAAAAGACAAAGAACCTAGTTTGTCAAGCAAACAGGTATGTGCAAAAGTATTATGCATGCTTAAACTAGTTGCATACACTTTAGCACCAAATGTTTCCAAGTCTAATAAATGGACTTTCAAAACTCCCATTGAGCATTTGCTCCATAATAATAAGTTTTGGAATTATCTTTTTTGTTTTTAAGCTGAAAGTTTGAATTGATTAAACCGAAGTGATTACATAGTTTGTCTCCTCATGTAACTGAACTAGGATGTTACTAGGAGGGTCTAATAACCAGACACTGCTCAATCTATTGACCCTTGCTAATTTAGATAGAATATCTGTTACTTTATTTTTCTCTTTAGAGACATAGTTACATCGTCACGAGTTGAAAGTTCTAAACAAACTTTTTATTAGCCGAACAGATAGAACTACTAGGTTTTAGTTTTAGATACTTAGGTTTAACTTAAAGAGAAGAGAGACAAGAGAACATACTAGAAGAGAACAATTTATTAAGTTTTTTTAACTGTACAAAACTTTGACAATCAAAGATACAATATATATACTGGACTTTCCTTGAACTCCAGGTTACAAGTGTTTCCTAATTTACCGATTTCCTAATATACGAACTACTTGGTCGACAGGTTTCTGTGTCATATTGCACACATATTAGATGTTGTGTTAACACCCTCCCACAAGTGTAACGGGTTATCCTGAATCGTTAGCTTGAACCTTAAAAGAGAAAATCGATCTTTGGATAGTGGCTTTGTGAAAATATCTGCAATTTTGTCCTTAGATGATATAAACCTGACATCAAGAAGTTTAGAAGCAACTTGATCACGAACAAAATGATAGTCGGTCTCAATATGCTTTGTTCGTGCATGAAATATAGGATTGACAGTGAGATAAGTAGCACCAAGATTGTCACATCATAGAACAGGGGGGGATTGAGTGGATACACAAAGTTCTGAAAGAAGTGATTGAATCCACATTATTTTAGCTGTGGCAATTGAAAGTCCTCTACATTCTGCTTCAATACTAGAACGAGATATTGTTTTTTGTTTACGAGCACTCCAAGAGATAATATTACCACCCAAGTAAACACAATAACCACTAGTAGAACGACGATCATCAAGAGAGCCAGCCCAATCAGAATCAGTATAAGCATTGAATGATAAATGTAGAGAAGGAGATGGCCAAAGAAATATACAAAAGGTAGGTGTATTTTTAAGATAACGAAGTGTACGCTTTACTAAACCCCAGTGAAAAACAGTATGCGCATGCATAAACTGACATACCTTATTAACAGCATAAGCCAGATCAGGACGAGTAAATGTTAAATATTGCAAAGCTCCAACAATACTACGATACTCAGTAGCATCAGATAATAAGGTACTACGATCAGAAGAGATGTCACCAGAAGTACTAAGTGGTGTTTGAATAGGTTTAACACCATAAATTTTGGCGCGAATAAGAAGATCATGAGCATACCTCTGTTGAGAAAGAAATAATCCCGAGGAAGTACGAACCGCTTCAATTCCAAGAAAATAAGATAAGGCTCCAAGATCTTTAATTGCAAATTCTTGTTGCAAACGAGTAAGAATAGAAGTAATACCCGTGGAATTGGAACCTGTAACGATAATATCATCCACATACACCAACAGATAAATAGTTCCATATGGCCCATTGTAGATAAATAAAGATGAGTCACACTTTGAAGTAACAAATCCAATTTGCAACAAAAATGTACTGAGCCTGTGGTACCAGGCACGAGGAGCTTGTTTAAGTCCATAGAGAGAACGATTTAGCTTACACACATGTGTAGGAAACCGAGAGTCAACATACCCTGGAGGTTGTTTCATGTACACCTCTTCTTGAAGTTCTCCATGTAAGAAAGCATTCTGCACATCAAGTTGATGAATAGGCCAATTGGAAGATAAAGCTAATGTAAGAATAATCTGAATAGTGCATGGCTTAACAACTGGACTAAACGTTTCCGAATAATCTATCCCCTCTTGTTGATTATAACCTTTAGCAACCAAGCGAGCTTTAAACCATTATATGTCATCGTTTGCCTTTCGTTTGATACGAAATACCCATTTACATCCAATAACGCTCATAGAAGGATCATATGGTACTAGTGACCAAGTACCGTTCCGGAGCAATGCATTGATCTCATCATATGAGGAGGTACGCCAATTTGGATCTTTATGAGCTTATGAAATACAAGTTGGTTCACGAAGAGAATCACATACCAGCGCATATTTGGAATTAGGTTTAAAAATGCCGTCTTTAGCTCTAGTCACCATTGGATGTGGTCTAAGATTAGATGTTGTAGGTGAAATATGGTCAGTAGAAAATTCTTCTGAAGTTGAACTTGGAGCCGAGCCTAACACGTCATATGAAGAAGTGATAACTGGTGCAGAAATCGAGCTTGAAGTGGGTGTTGTAGTCGAGCTAGAAACTGCTGACGAACTTGAAACAGGTACATGCAAACGTGAAGCAGGTGATGTAAAATTCGAAGCAGGTGCTGGCATTCTTGAAAGATCTGGTGGAACGACAACTTATTGAGAAATTGAGTGAAGGCTGGTTTGAGACATAGTATCGGCAGCTGGATGAACTGACTATGCTGTCAAAGACGGAACATGTGCGGATGAGGACAAAATATCCAGAGCTGACATGAGTGGATGCATAGTTATATCCCTTCTAGAATTACGAAAACCAACTGGCATTGTGCCAATGGGTATTATCGGTGCAGTAGTGGACCGAGTAACGGAAACTGGTGGTAATGAAGCTGATAAGGGTGAAGAATTATTTACCTGAGAAGTGATCGATGCCGGTGAAGGTGATGTGAAGGCAAAGGGAAAAGTAATCTCATCAAAGACGACATGACGACTGACATATATACGACCCGTAGGAATATGAAGACACTTGTAACCTTTTTTAGACGGACTATAGCCAATAAAAACACACGGAGAGGAAAGAGGCTCCATTTTGTGAGATCTATATGGACGTAGGTGAGGATAACATAAACGACCAAATACACGAAGAGAGGTGTAATCCGGTGGAAGACCAAAAAGAGCTTCATATTGAGATGAATTATTGATGGAAGTGGAAGGGACACGATTCATTAGATAGCAAGCAGTGTAAAAATAATCATACCAATACGAGGACGGTACATAGGCCATGTTTAGAATCGTAATACCAGTTTCACGAATATGACGATGACGACGTTCGACTAAACCATTTTGTTCAGAAGTATGTGGACACGAAAATCTATGAAAAATACCAAGTTGTTGAAGATGCGGAGTAAGTTTACGATACTCAAGTGCATTATCAGACTAAATTTTTTTTATTTTTCGATTAAAAAGATTTTCAACATGCTTTTGAAACAAAAAGAATATAGAAAAGACATCAGATTTCTAAGACATAGGAAACATCCAAGTAAAACAACTAAACGCATCAATACAAATTATATAATATCTATATCCTTCATTAGATAAAATATGAGAAGGTCCCCATACATCTGAGACAATTAAATCTAATGGATTCAAATAGGTAGTTTTACTAGGATGAAAAGGTAACTTATGACTCCTATGTTCATGACAGGATGAACAAAACTTAATAGTTTGACTGGAAACTGGAAGTGAAAGCTGAGAAACAACTTTACGAACTGTACGCATCATTGGATGTCCTAACCTAGAGTGCCAGTCTTGTAAGCTAGCACGTTCACCTATGCAAACTTGAGGAGATTTAGACAAAGCGTCAAGTTGATAGAGACCACCCCTCCTATTGCCACGAAGAAGAACCTTCCCGGTGCATCGATCCTTCACAAGACAAAAATTTGGATGAAATTCAAATAAGACATTATTATCAGTAGTAAGACGAGAAACTGACAAGAGATTATTAGAGATTTGTGGTGCATAGAAAACATTACGAAGGTGTAGCTTACGATTGGGAGTACCCAAAACAGAAGAACCAACTTTAGAAATTATATTAGAAGAACCATTACCCATCTTAATTTGATCAGGACCAATGTACTCATTTGAAAATTGAAGACGAGAAAGATCATTTGTTATATGATCTGTAGCACCACTATCAGGAGTCCACGGAGGAGTTGGTAACAATCCAGTATGAGCGGTATAGGCACGCGGTGCGGAAGATGGTGGTTGACGACGCGGAGGACGAAAGCTACGATCAAACCGGTTCCAAAAGTCCGATGCTTCATGATTTGGGCGGTCACAAAGCTGACATGGAAGCTTTGTTTGTTGCTGTGACGAAGAAGCTGAAAAACGAGTATTGATGTTCGAAAAATTAGAATATTTTTTGTTCGCTCCATAGTTGGTCCGAGTTGCACTATTCGTTCCATAGGTGTTCACTGCATTATTGGGCCTAGTTGTGTTGTTTACCCTATAGTTGCTCGCTGCATTATTGGGCCTGGTGGATCCAGATAAAGACTGCGTTGGGCCGGGATTGTATAAACGAGAAGGACGTGACGAATTGCCGCGGGAATTAGCAGCAACGTTTGCTACAGGATGATTATGTTGTGCTTTATCCTAATGCTCCATACGTAACTCAAAAGTTAGAAGAAAAGTGAGAAAGTCTTCCACAGTTAGAGAACTCATCATAGTAGTCAAGGAAGTAATGATAGCATCATACGAACTGTCAAGACCGGCGAGAAGACAGTGACGAAATTATTTGTCGGTAACCGTTGTATTGGAAGCAGCAAGACTATCCATCAAGTCACGAGCATGATTGATATATTCTCGCATGGTTTTTGATCCTTTTTTAAGAGAACGAAGATCACAGTGAAGATGATGAATTTGTGCATCAGATTTGGAAGCGTATTGAGCTTCGAGAGAGTCACATATAGCTTTTGAAGTTGTAAGACGATGAACATTCCGAAAAACAGAAGGTGTAACAGAGGAGAACAACCAACTTACTAGAATTTTATCCTGTTTTGTCCATGAAAGAAAAGCCGGAGTAAGGGATGCATTATCAACAGGAGGTGCTGGGCAGGGTTTCGTACCAGTAACATAACCATCGAGATCGTAACCTTGAAGATACGGCAAAAACTGAGCTCTCCATAGAGAATAGTTGTTTTCATCTAATTTAACATTGATGATATGATGAGGTTGAGAGAATTGAACGGAGGCCATAACTGAAGACTGTGAAGAGGCAGTAGAAGACATTAAAACACCGGTAGTAGAATAAATAGTTGAAGGTTCGGTAGACATGAATTTTGGAGGACCTAACCCTAGCTGATACCAATATAAAACTACTAGGTTTTAGTTTTAGCTACTTAGGTTTAACTTAAAGAGAAGAGAGACAAGAGAACGGACTAGAAGAGAACAATTTATTAAGTTTTCTTAACTGTACAAAACTTTGACAATCAAAGATACAATATATATATACTGGACTTTCCTTGAACTCCAGGTTACAAGTGTTTCCTAATTTACTGGTTTCCTAATATACGAACTACTTTGTCGACAGGTTTCCGTGTCATATTGCACACATATTAGATGTTGTGTTAACAACTACTAAATCATGAATGGATGAGGAGTCAACATACTAGTTTACCTACAAGTTCAAAATAAATGTGAATGCAATAGCTCTTGTTCCAAAATATCGAAGCAGCTTATGGCCAATGGCTTCGACCTTGTCCTCACAAAAAGGACAGAGTGAGTTAAGTCGGGGGCCTACATGATTTATAATTTATTTTACTACCTAGACCATTGTGAAATAATCTCCAAATAAAAATTCTTATCTTCAGTCTGTATATACCATTGTTTGTCTTTATAATTGGATTTACACAGGTTTGTATGTATTCAATCTAAGTAGATATGTCTGCTTAGTTGTAATCGATTACAAGACTAGTTTCTTGTAGAATTTGTATCTTGAAAGATAGATAACAAGTTTAACAACTTGGCAGAATTCTGATTGAATTATTTGGATACAATTAGCTTGATCTTGGATATTGATTTTTGAGATCGTCCAAATACTCTGCTTAACAATCAGGTTCACGAACCTCGTGTCTATATACATACTGATTGAGTAGAGGTTGAGATGCTAACTCTATATACTAGTTGACAACATTAGCCCAATTCATAAAAACCCAAAAAATTGGCCCAATTATTACGTAGCTAAAATAATTACATTGATACGAAATACTTGTTAATTCAAGAGCCATGAGCTTTTTTGGCAATATGATACACTCGACTAAAAACTCCGGCACGATTCAACATTTCTATCTGATAGTTTGAAAATTTTAATTCCTCGTTAAAAGATTTTCATGAAATTTTTTGATGGTTTTTGTTAAATTATTTTCAATAACTATTTTTTTAACCTTTATAAATCTTTTCCTATCACATTTTTTCCATTCACATTTTGTGGATATTTTAGGGGTGGATGATGAGCCATATTTCTCAAATAAGATAAAACTACGAGTAATTTTTTTTTAGTAGGGACTAAAGAAAATTGTTTAAAATTATTATAGATAAAAAAAGTAGCGAATGTGTGAAGTGAAATGAGATTATAAGAGTTGAAATAAAGTTGTAGGATTTATAACCATCGGCGATCAATTGTTGGTCCAGTAGACAAGTTTTAACAGCCATATGCAAAACTTGCTCACTCAGCCAACAGCAAGCCATAGCCTAGTGGTCATCAATTTTGCGTTTGGTTACCTGTAGTTCATGCACTCATGGATTTGTTCATCTTAGATGGATTTTTTCATCACAACTACCGAGAAACGAATTAGGCAGCGGACACCCTAACTAATATCACGCGGCGGATTATAGCCAACAAGGAATATTACACGCCAAAATTTGGGAACACATAGTTCCCGATTTTTAAAAACAAAATGTACTAAATGACTTTAGGGGAATAATATTCCCACGTGTAATTTCTCTTTAATTTTAATCCAATTTAGTGCTTCAAAAAAAAAATCTTAGATAGATTTTTTATGTTATAAGGGTTTTTTATTTAAAAATTGGCACTGAAATTTGAATTGTATTTTTGTACATCTTATTAAATTTTTAGGTTAACCATTTTTAACGAGTAACAATCACTCTTTTTAATAATTTTTCACCTTCATAATTTTTCCTAAATCTGAACACGAATAGTGAATAAATATTTTTTTTTAGAGTATCGTATAATAAGAACTATTCTTACATAGCAGGCAAGCGAACAAAAAAAAAAAAACGGTAAAAAGAAAAATCAGTAATTTTTTTTTGTAGATCTTTTATCATTTGAAGACTTTCAAGAAAATAAATTTCTACTCCTAAAATTTCACCCGCATACACCAAATTTGTTTACTTAGTTATATTTTTCGTCTCAAAAAGAAAAAGAAACAACAGGGTGGACTGTGGAGATGGAATGGAAGTATAGTCGTATCAAACTGGACGCGCCTACGGCCTACCGTTGGCATTTCTTAGTTGAAGAAAACAAATCTGAGGGAGAAACGAGAAAGAATGGTTTCAGTACGGAGAGATTCGGCAGAGAGATAAAGAAAATGGCCAGCCAAGCGACAGACATTGACCTGTTTTACATCATCACGATCCCCAATAATCCAACTCATTTAACAATGCTACCCATTCTTGTCTCCCCATCTAATTTTCCATAAACCCAGTCAGCAACCAACTACTTTAATATTTGCTGATTAAGATCGGACGGCGGAGCAGACTTGGTAGTTGGTCAATGTTCTTCCCTCCTAAAAGAAGCATAAGATTTTCTTTCTCCTAGTTCTTTTGAAATTTCTTACTTCAGCTTTTCTCTCCTTTTCATGTCTCACTCACTCCTCTGCAAAAGCAACATAAATAAAGAAAAAGAGAAGAATACAAAAGAATGTATACACAGAGGTACATAACGGATGTAGGAAAAGATTATAGATAAATCCCCACATTCTTTGGATTAGAAGAGAAAGATCTGAAAACCCCCCAAAAAAATCTTAAATTTCCATCATCTATCCTTTTAAGCTGCTGTACATTTCTTATTCCAAATCCCCATCTCCTCTCTCACTATCTCTTTCTCCAAAAACTACAACCCACAAACATTTTTTTCATCTATTTGTTTTTTCTATATCTATCTTCCCAATCTTCACATTTCTTGGTTACCCACCAACAAAAAGAAAAAGAAGAAAAAAATCAACAATATAATCAGTCAGATTCCAACACTCTCTCTCTCTCTCTCTCAAAGACATATACAACATTCTTACTTTGTTTCATCACCCCTCCACCTCTTTCTTCTCCTTCATGGCTGCTTAGCAAAATTCAACCATGGCTGGACCAACCCAATCATAATTCGAACTGGTCGTTCGAAAACTTACCAAAGCTGTTTTTTTTTCCACAGCATGGTAAATGTATTACGAATCCTTGTTGTCCTGCAGTTAGGCTTTTAGTAGGTATGCATCCGGACAGGACATTCAATTCGACCAGTGATCGATTCTTTTGTTTGAACTTTTCTCTCGTGTGTTACTATACTTCTCTTACGATTTATCTTCTAAAAAGATCCTTCCAACAAAATCACGAAACCTCTTCGAGTAGAGCTTTGGATCTACGGCTGAAATAGATGTGGGATCTGCCTGCAATGACTTGTAGGCATGTTCTAGTTTCTTGCTAATGTCGTAGTCTTGGAGAATGTCAATGACTCCAAAGTAAAGGACTACATCATACACATCACCACTGAATGCACCGATGGAGTTTCCATTTGCAAATGGGCTGTACTGATCAAATTCGATTCTTGGCACCTGTTCCGCCTTTGCTGGCATGTTGGCACCCAACCGGATTATTGGCTTCCTGATAAAAACAAATCCAAATAAATTCATTATCTTTATAATAAGGAACAAACTGACCCACCTTCATTCATGTAGATCAAGTAAAATAAATTATTGGAGATGACATCAAAGAGGACAATTTTAATTTGGAGTCAATCAACATTAATACCAGACTTGAATGATACCGGTATATAAATTCTTGCCATCACTCTTTGCATCTACAATATACTATTATTCCTAGGTCAAGAGGCTATGGTTTAAATATTGCCATTAGTTGTTGTAAGTAAGAGTTGGCAACAAAGCATTAAATTAATGACTACATGTTCAGAGCATTTTTTACATCTATTCACGATCTCCATTTGGTACCACCCTGCCCGTCAATCATGAAAGTATAGTTCAGTTTCCTAAGTTAGATCTTACAAACACCACCAGAAACAACCTCATTCTTATCTAGGAATACTAGAGACCACAAGCTGTATAGTTCAGTTTCCTAAGTTAGATCTTACAAACACCACCAGAAACAACCTCATTCTTATCTAGGAATACTAGAGACCACAAGCTGTATGTACCCCACTTCACAACTGTTGTCCATATAACTACCTTCAGTTAGGCATAGAACACAAGGCCTTATTCAATTATTCCAACTAACAGAATTAAACTAGAAAAAGAAAAATGATTTAAGACACCTTGATCCATAAGAAAATGAACAGAAAATCCTAACCACAAGATAACTGATGGATACCCTAAATCTATGTGAAATGATTTTTTGGAAGTATTCCAAGAAGGTATTTTGAGAATTTGAGTTCACTTGACGACAAATTATGATTAACTAATCTCTCAAGTAACACAGAGAAAAACAAACCTGCCAGATATGACCCGATCCATATCCTTATCGCTGAAAATGTTGCAACCACGTACAGCAGCTGAATCTGTTTTGCCTGGATAAAAAGTTGAAATTTTAATTTACGTTTCGGGATCAGTGTGCAACCTGAATTTGATATTACAGGAACAGGCTTAAGGTTGGAAAACATAATATCATATAAGTAACCAAGGTAATAATTTACCAGAAGGTGCAAACAAAGGCGACATTCCTGCCTTGTCTCCCGGGTAGTCCTCACGGAAGTGGAGACCCACCAAGAGGCTGTAGTCCATGATTCTTTCAGCTTCCAAGAACTCACAGTCGCGGTCAATTTGTCTGAATATAACCCATCAAGCAAGGGTCATGACAATGAAATTGAAACTGTATCATGAGTAAGTCAACCTAGCAGATTTTTTTTTCTTCTTCTATACGAAAATAAGATGAATTTAGCTAGACTGACCTAATAAGCTCTTCAAACCAAGACTTTTGCAAGCGGAATACGAAATTTAGGTCAAGATCCTTCAAGGTGGTAGTCTCATCAATCTCGCCCTCGGGTTTGTCGGTTGTTCGACCATGGGAGGAACCTTTCAAGTCAAATCGCCTGTGGATACGATACTCAGAGCAGAACAAATTGCCCATTACAATGAAACGTGTCTGAAAGTCAATACAAGAATGAATTAGAGCACAAATCAAGTTATAAAGCTTCTTTGAGGTATTGATGAAAATTTAACAAATTGAAGTGACCATCAAGCGCACCTTTTGACCTCCGACTGGTTTCACACAGTGCACCCCAAAAAACTTCGTAACCAGGGAGTTCTCATACCGACAAACATGTTGGTAGTAACTCTGAAGCATCCTAAGAAGTACCTGAAAATGGGAGCAGAATTTGGACATAATCAGAAAACTTGGCCCGATGACAAATGGAACTCAAATGTAGACTATTTGAAAGGAGTTCTCCTATCTGAAACTGTTCCTATTTGAAGTAGGAGACAGATTAGTCAGAGAAAGGCGGGTATCAAACCTTGACTTCGGATTTCTTCACGGTCTTTATCATAAACCGGTCATCTTGTGTCATGTAAAAGAGGCTTCCGCTTTTCCCTGGGGATGATAGCTCTCGGAGGGCATCATTGCCACAAATGGCTAACATGTAATCAGCTCGATCTATCGCAAATAATTCCCTCAAATGTCTAAATAGCAACCAAAATAAAAGAATCAATGAGAGTACGACTCTACTGGGATTGAATCATCATCGCAACATATAAATAACAAATGCAAAAGAAAAAGAAAAATGCATTACCTAAATACCATGGGACAATAATCCTTCCATCTGAACTCTGCCGTTTGATGGGGCGGTGTAACTTTTGATCCTTCAGACGGGAATCTTGTCCAGAATTTTTCCCTTGAATCGAAGTCTGAAGGCCTGAGTTCCCGCAAAATAGAAGCATGCTTCCCAGCAGAATGCCTAGAAAGAAGTATGATGATTCACAACCATCAAACCACAATTTTAAAACACTCCTAAAACACTCCTAGTATACTGAAAAACAACAACTCTATAACCTGTATCACAAAATTCTAGACGATGCAACCCAACACAAATCCACATCTAACCACAGTAAAGCATGATCCACTGCACCTCACATTGTAACAGAATCAAATGAATAAGAAAAATCCAAAGTAAGACGTAGTAAAGGCAATCTAAGAAATTACCTGATACCCAATTGAAGGTTGAGCATCAACTCATAATTCTTGTGTCCTTTTGCTATGGTTTGACCAGGTTTCTTAGCCTCGCCTGTAAAACAAACAGGACTTCTTCTAATCTGTGCAGCACCACCTCCTAGTCCATGATCCAAATGAGTCCCATCTCTATAAAACATTGAAGCCTCCACATTATCCAGAATATCACAAGTAATATCACCAGCATCTCCATCTGATTCCCAAATACAAATTCTAGGAAAATTCTTCTCAGCTAAACTTCCTCTTCCTCCATCAACAGAAGATCTCTTCCTATTAGTACTCAACAAAAAATTCTCTTCACTCAATGACCTTCTCTGATTGTTAACAACACCATTACAGCTGATTAAATCCTTTATATCACCAGCACCACCACTAGGATTATTAGCAGTACCAGGATAAAAAGTTCCATTAAGCAACTGATTCTTCAAATTATTATTCCAGCAACCAACATAACTACTCCCATCAGGCCAAGTAAAAGTACCATTCCCTTTAGGAACCCCATTTTCCCATTGACCCTCATACCTATTACCATTAGCCCAAACCAAAACACCTCTACCACTAATAACCCCATTTTTCCAATCCCCTTGATATTCATTCCCATTTCTCCATACATATCTACCTTGACCTTCTTGTAAATTTCTTTTCCACAAACCTTCATAGAAATCCCCATTGGCATAATTTTTCTGACCATACCCTTGTTTCCTATCATAACTCCATGATCCACGATATGTATCACCATCAGAACCAATAAAAGTACCAAATCCATCCATTCTACCAGATTTAAATTCACCTTCAAATGTAGCTCCAGATGGCCATGAAAATTTACCTTTCCCTGATGCTTTCCCTTTCCTCCAATCTCCTTCGTACATACAACCGTCTCTCCACAGATACTTTCCCGTTCCGTGTGGTACGTTACCTACGAAACTTCCTGTGTAGAGATCTCCGTTTGGTAGAACTTTCTCAACACTCTTATCACTATTATTAGCTGCTGCTGCTGCTGCTGTTGTGGTTGCTGTTGTCGGAGTTACTCTTCTAACACCACTACCAGTCTGAGATCTACTTCTTCCTACTACAACAAATGATGGCGGAACTACTAATAAAGCTGAAGTTTCCTCTTCTCCTCCTCCTTCTTCTACCTCTGTCTCCCTTTCTTCTTCTGATTTCAGCTTCTTGTTATTGTTAATACCATAGCTCAGTTCATTACAACCAATAGATTCTCGCATTTTATCAAATCAGATCTTCAAAAAAACCTAAAAAAAACTCACCAAACAATAACCTCACCGGAAACGCGCCGGAATCTCACAACTCATCTGCATTTCCGGCCTTTTCTCTAAGAATAAACTCTGGTCTCACTCAGTCTCCTTTCAAAAAAATTTCTTCCTTCCTGAAGCGATGTTTGTGAGATTCCTTGAAGCAGAGAAAGAAAAAAAAATAAAGAAAAGCAAAAGCATAAAGAAGCCAAAGAGAGAGAGAGAAAGCGAGTTAATGTGTTGCCGGCTTCACTCGCTGGGCTGCCTTGGGAACGTTGCTGGTCTCTCTTCTCTCTAGTCTCTACAAATCTACAATCAATAACAATAATGCTGAGTCTGAGCGTTGTTGTGTTGTTGTTTTGATTCAAGAGAAGAAAAAACAAAACAGGATGAGGTCTGAGTCAAGTTACTTTATTAGCCTTACTTTTTGGTTAGATTTCCATTATTAGTCCCAACAGAAACTGAAGCTGTTTGTTTCTTATATTGTTCTCTGTTTCATCGTGTGATGACGTGACGGAATCGCCTAGGTGGTTTGTGTGTGTATAAAAATTAAAAAAAGAGGGGTTAACAAATCTATGATATCATCATAGGAATATACAAAAGACCATAGCGTAAACCTCAGTGGGATGATTAATTGGTGTTTATTTGTTGATCCCGAAGAATTTTTTGAGTTGTTGATTTTATAATGCCTTTATAAATATTGGTGTGTACATACACCCGAATCCGTTATGGCTATCTTGTTCGGCCAGATTTTGGGTGGTTAAAGAGTTTTTGTTTTTTCATTTGGTTTGTGCCAGAAATGAGGAAAGGGATAATGACTATTGAGGTCTTAAGTCAAATTACGGTCATGTCCTTGCCTCCTTTTTTAGGGAAACCGAATCGAGTATGCTGTTCTTGTGATAATTGGGAGGACCATGTAAGTAAAAAATAGTGGTCCTACAATCCCCCCACTCCTAGTTGAATAAAAAGTATCTTGGTACAGGGGAGGGGAGAAAAGGTGTTTTGGAATGAGAAATTTTGGGAGAATATTACCATTCATAAATAATTTCAGATATTTGCTCTTTAATTATTTAACAAGAATTAATTGGGGGCCACAAAAAATAATTGGGGCCTCACTAGTTGTTCTCCCAATAACATTTTGGGGCTACCCTTTATCCCAATTTTTCGAAATGGCTAAATTATTCCCAAACCATTAGTGTTAATTAAGTTGATTATTTAAGTTAGATTAGTTGTTAGTTAGTTGTTAATTAGTTTAAATAATAGAAATTTTGTGTTTTTGTGTTGGATAGAGAGGAAGAAAGTGAGTTTTTGGGGGAAATTTAGATTAAAATGGTTGCAAATGAAGATCCTTTTGCTCAAAATGATAGAACCAATACTCAAAATGAAGAACCCGGAGCTCTAAACAATCAGGTAAACTTCCTATACTCTTCAAATCGCATGAATTGTGGTCCAAGTTTTCGATTCATGGTCACTATGCAGCATCTCAGTGTGAGAATCGTTAGGTCGGGAGTATACTAATAGGACGACCCTTAAGAGTCGTTAGCTATTAGTCAAGGAAAGAAACAACTCTAATCTGCAATTATGAAAAATCGTCATTCAAGTTTGAACAAACTGACGACTCCAATCTGCAGTTATGAAAAATCGTCAAACATTTTTGAAAATATTGACGACTCCATTTGTAGGTCATTTAGAGTCGTTTACTAAATATATTTATAACCCAACGACTCAAAAAACTTTTACTCACTGTCACTAACACTCTAAGGGTCGTTAGGGTCATTTAAAATTTAAACAAGAGTCGTTAGCCTAACAAAGCTTTGTTAAATGAAAAAAATCGTTAATGTGTTGCAAAGCTTTGTTAGGGTCGTTAGCTTTCTTTTCATTTTCTTTTCATATTAGCAAGGGTCGTTAGATTTCCTTTCAACATGCACATGAAAAATAGTTAACCAAACATGAAAAATCGTTAACCAAGGATGAAAAATCGTTAGACATTCAAACTTCGTGGTTAACGACTACCATTCTGAGAAATATATTTCTTCGATTCAAATCCTATATTTCTTCGTTCGTGCCATGTTTGTAAAAGAAGTTAATCGTCGATTAAAGTTTTCGTATCGACAATGAATCGGATGAAAAAAAAAATCTCCACGATCGTTAATGGAGGATGATGAACGGACAGAGGAAGGGGGAGAGGAGGAGAAGGTTAATGAAGCAAGTGGTCGAGGAGGTTAAAGACCTGAGGCCCATCAGCTTGACTAGCACTATTTACAAAGCCATCTCAAAAATTCTAGCTAAGCGTCTTAAGGTAATGCTTCCTAAACTGATCTCTGATCAGCAATCGACTTTTATTAAAGGTAGACAAATCCTAGATAGTATTCTAGTTGCCAATGAATGTCTCGATTCTAGGCTTAAACTCGATACTCCAAGGGTTGTGTGTAAAATAGATCTTGAAAAGGCTTTCGATAACGTTAAATGGTCGTTCCTTATGGAGGTTCTTCAAAAAATGGGTTTTGATCGCATATGGCAAAAATGGATTTACGATTGCATTTCTAAGGTTCCTTTTTATGTCCTTATTAATGGATTTGCGTTTGGTAAGTTTACTTCAGAGAAAGGGTTGCGCCAAGGTGACCCATTATCTCAATTCTTATTTCTCCTAGTTTCTGAAGTGTTGACTATGATGTTTCGCAAAGCTGAACTAGATGGTTTGCTGGGTGGTTTTATGTCTTCCTCTTCTAATAATGCTATTAAAGTTAGCCATCTTCAATTTGCTGACGACACGCTAGTTTTTCTAGATGACAATGTCGAGCAAGTTAGGAATTTTAAGTATATCCTTCTTTGGTTCCAATGCATCTCTGGTCTCAAGACTAATTTTACAAAGTGTAACCTGTTTGGTGTTGGAAATGTATAGGATCTTGAGGGTCTGGCTGATATATTGGGTTGCTCCTGTGATAGCTTCCCTACTCAATACCTCGGTATGCCGCTTGGAGATAAAGCTAACTCCGCTGCAAAATAGGACAGAATTGTGGAGCTTTGTAAGGCGAGATTAGCCTATTGGAAGCTAAGAATCCTCACTAGGGTTGGTAAGCTCACTCTTATAAAAAGCGTTCTTCAAAGTATTCCAATCTATTATTTCTCTTTGTTCATGGATCCTACTAAAGTCATAAAATCCATTGAGAAAGTTATTAGAAATTTTTTATGGGATGAGTCAGTTGAATCTAAGAAACATCATTGGGTAGGTTGGAGGAATGTTTGTAAATCGATAAAGATTGGTGGATTGGGTATTCGAAGTTTAAAGCATCTAAACTGCTCCCTTCTCCAAAAATGGTGGTGGAGACTTGGTAATGAACCCAAAGCTCTATGGTCAAGAGTTGTTAAGGACAAGCATGGTATGGTAGATTTTGGATGGAGAACTGACAAGCCCAAGGGGAAGCATGGTATCAGTTTGTGGAGGAATATATACTCAACTGCCGAAGACTTCTTCAAGCTCTGTCAATTTAAGATTGGTAAGGGCGACAGAGTTCGTTTATGGGAAGATAAATGGTGCATTCAAGGTCCACTTTCCGCCCTCTGCCCTAGTCTTTACAACATTTCTAGCACAAAAAATACTTATATCCTCACAGCTTATCATGATAGTGAAAATGGCTTTTACTGGGACTTGGGGCTTAATCATAGAAGACGGTTGTACGATAATGAGATTTCTGAACTTACAGTTATGTTTCCTTTGCTGGAGTCGGTTGTCTTCCTTCCTAATCATGAGGATCAGTTGGTTTGGTTGGGTGATAAGAAAGGAATGTTTACCGTCAAAGCGGCATATGCACATCTTTCTCAAGGTACAAACCCTCTTATTTCTTTTCCTAGCTCTAAAGTGTGGTCCAGGGCCTGGCCTCATCGTATTGGTTTCCTTCTTTGGAAAGTTTGCTTGAATAGACTGCCCACTCTTAGTAATCTTCATCATAGGCATACCACACTAAACTCTCCCAATCTTTGTTATCTGTGTGGCATTGCTGAAGAAACCGAAGACCATTTACTCCTGCAATGTCCCTTTGCCCTGAGTGTTTGGAATTACTTCATTAGTTTGGCTGGCGGTGGTACCTTGCTTCAAACAGCGAAAGATGTCATCGTGGGTTGGAAAAACTCCCCCTTCTCTGCTCAAGGTCTTCAACTATGGAAAAGACTCCCCGCAGCCATTCCGTGGGGCTTATGGAAAGCTCGGAATGATATCGCTTTCGAAAGAAAACCTTTCAAGTTGAATGATGTTATTAGAAACATAAAAATTGATGCTTTCAATTGGTCTAGGGGTTTGGATTGTTTTAAGGGTATTGATACCTCTACTGTTATTATGGGGTGGGCGCATTTCTTTTTAAATCCTCCCTAAGTTGTTTTTTTTCTGTTTAGGTTTTTAGTTGGGTTCTTCCCTTCCTGTTGTTGGGTTTCAGTATGTTTTCCTAGCCTCTCTGGCTAGTGGGTTTTGTATTTTTTTTCATTTTTTCAATATATTCTTCTTCTTTGGTGAGTAAAAAAGAAGAAAAAAAATGGTTTTGGGGAAGAAATGAAATGGGGGCCTAGGTTTAGTGTTAATAGGATTTAGGATTAATTTTAAGGGAAGGGTAAAATTGAACTTTCACTCTCATTTTGGAAGCCCCCTATAATTTTTGGTGTGGGCATAAATTTTGTGATCCCCCAATTAATCCTCGTTATTTAACTGTTCTAAATTTTCAGTAAAAAATCTGTTTTTTTTTTATGTTTTTTCGATAGAAAAAGTTAGTAACAGGATAATGTAATATCGATACTTTATGTTTTAGTGGATTTGTGATGGAGAGGAAAGTTTGTTGATATAGTGTATTCGCATAGGAAATGATATCATGTTGCTTAACCATATATATGCACACTAGGTTCTGAACATGGTGCTATAGAATATAGAGTTTCGGCAACTGATAAAGTCCAAATCTGAAATCTTTCTTTCACTCTCACAGCCCTTACAAGGAATCTAACTGAAGTATTAATATGAGAAGAGAACTTTAATTCCCGACAGCCTACATTAACTACTACTACTAACTGTTATGGGCAAAGTCATATGGAACTAGTTAATCAGAAGTCAGCTGGTTTTGAGAGCTCCCCACTATAGAGATAGCAACCTAGATAGGGGTGGCATCAGACGGCCGCATTTATGTAATGTTTTCATAGTAAAGGAGGACGGTCGTATGAAAGCTCGCAAACAGCACATAAATCATATACAAGATGCATGCACAGCCAACAACTACCAAAGAGAGTCATCACTTTCTGTCGTGGAGACAATATGAGCAACAATACTTACTCTGAAAATACAACTAGAAGTAAAAACACAAACTACTGACACTAACGCCGTTGTCCGAAGGTCAAATGATATTTGTTTGTCACTACAGTAATAATCAACGATAAGCTGCCAACCAAAAACGCTGGAAATAACCTAAAAACCAATACACAAACTAGCTAACTCAGTCCAAGGTCCTGACCAGCTCGGTAAACCGAACGAAGGAGCAAATTAACGCCAAGCCAAGGAGAGCCCGATCACCGCCACCCCTGCCTACCCGAAACTTGCCTACTGCGTAGACCTGTATAAAAACGACACACAGCACCATCTAACTACCACCAAACATAAGACCACCATCAAAATTATCTCGACCAGTGAGTCACGCCGACCAATGCCCGAAACACGGTCTTAATACAGTTGTGCGAGCACGGCCTCAGACCTTTTCATTTGCAAATAAGCACGGCCTTAGATCAAGCCAATACTCGCTTTTACAGCTGGGGCAGCAAGTCTTAAATTGGCACGTAGAATATGGACCTACCTTTACTTCCCTGCTGTTTAGCGTCTTTGATATAGCCCCCGACAGTCCACGTCTTAATTTCAAATGCGAGCCACTCCTCTCTGCCTTTTCCATATGTTTCTTGAAGAAAAAAACGACCCATGGCTTCTACAGCTCTCCACGCGTCGTGGGAGGAGGCAGGCCAACATTAAAATATGAGGTACGATTTTAGTTGGTGAGACGGTCGGAAGATGGTAAATTATTCAAAAGGGACACATTTGGAAGCAACTATGACCAATAAAATGGCATTAGAGATAAAGGGCTTTTGATTTGGAAGATTTTAACACCATCTATACGAATACAAAAGATATTTGGTAACCGGATTGATATTTCATCTTTCTTTTTTTTGAAATAAAAAAGGTTATATTAAAGCAAAAATATGTACAAGACGGACCAAGAATTCAAGCACTACATTACATATGAAGCACAGAGTTCTAATGAAATAAAATTGAGGTTATAGACACATTTTGAAAGACTGTAGTTTCAGACAGCCACAAAACAATTGATTGTTTAATCACCAAACACAATTCCTCCACATCCTTCGCTTTTCCACCAAAAGCTCTTGAATTCTTCAGTTGACTGTTTAATTGATATTTCATCTTGACAAATGACTACGATATTTGTAGAATTTTGTAACGTTTATTTTCTATTTCTGCCAAAGTTCATTCAGTTGAAATAAAATCTTGCATTGCTTTTACGTGTGTGAAAATGCTCCTTTCCACGTATCAAACAAACTTTATTTTGTTTGTATATTTGATTATCCATTTTGCAGTCATGATAAAACTTCGAATGAAAAATGGCGGGCTGCGCGGATGTACCCCTCGGGAACCAATATGGGCATCTTAACTACCAGTGATCTGAGTTCAAAACTCACCAGCACAAAATTCTTTACCGATCAAAAAAAAAAAAAACAACTCAACTCAACTCAACTCAACTCAACTCAACTACTAGCTAAATTTACACTGGATAAGAACTGACCTAATCTAGTAAAGCTCCTGTGAAAGAAACACCAAAAGAACTAAAACCATAATCTCCGGTGAAAACAAGGTTACAAGATAAAAAAAAAAAAGTAAAGAACTCTTCCGTGGAAAGTAAGAACTCACAGAAGAATTGCAGGCGCTGCGGCCGCGCATGTACCCCCAGAGAACTACTAGTATAACTGTTGCCACAGAGGGAGGGACGACCGACGAACTTGACGAAACGACACTACTACGTGATTTCACAGATTCAGATTCGTAAAGGGAAAAAAATAATTGTAAAAGAGATGTTCAGACAAATTTTATCATAATTATAATTTGTAAAACGAAATTGAATTAAGTTGATAATGTAAAAAATAAAAAAAATATTCAAACCTTTAGAGATTCTCAACACCAACTCTCTCTCAAATTATCACTCGCTCATCTGTTAAAGTAATTACAATGGGTAGTCTCCCTACTGGTAACCTTGAAAGCATGTCATTATGTTCACAAAACCCACTTGATCCGGATGAGTTCAGAAGGCAAGGTCATATGACCATTGATTTGCTTGCTGATTACTATAAAAATGTTGAGAGTTTTCCTGTTAGGAATCCAATTGAACCTGGATACTTGCGTAAACAATTTACCCGAATCAGCTCCAAACAACTTTGAATCCATTGAAACCATTCTTCAAGATGTAGCCAATGACATCATCCCTGGTCTTACTCATTGGCAGAGTCCAAATTACTTCGCTTATTTTCCTTCAAGTGGTTCCATTGCTGGGTTCCTTGGTGAAATGCTTAGTACTGGATTTGATGTTGTGGGCTTCAACTGGATGTCTTCACCAGTAGCAACTAGGGGTGAGCATTTTATCCGTAATCCGTGGATTTAACCGGGACTTGCCGTATTTTTGCGGATGGATGCACGGACCGTTAGCTAATGGATTGGACGCGGGTGGGATTTTTGAAATCCAGCGGATTACGGATTGGGCCTGGATGCAACATTGAAAATCCGTTGGACATTCATATCTGTTAGATTAAGGGCATTTATTAGTTTCTAGAAAATATATAGATAGTTTTGAAAATTTTAAGTGTTTGCTTGGAGTGTTGTCCATGGCACTTCTATATTTATATACGTATATAAAATGTGTAGGTTATATAAGAAGTCATCTATATTGGTTTGATTTTTTCATTATAAATTTTAACTAATACAAATCCATTGGATATCCACACCCAATCCGTTCATCCGTGCATCCATTGGATGTTGGATTGGAAGCGGATGCCAAATTTGAAATTTGTAGTGGATTGGATTGGATGCGGATGAGGTAAAAACAGGCCCATGATACTTGGATTTAATCGGGACCAACTGTATTTTTGCGGATAAATGCCCGGACCGTTCGCTAATGGGTTGGACGCGGATGGAATTTTTGAAGTCCAACGGATGACGGATTGGGTCCGGATGCAATCTTGAGAATCTGTTGGGCATCCATATCCATTAAATTGAGGGCATTATAGATAAATTATGGATTAATGTGTTTGCTTGGGGTGTTGCCCATGACACTTATATATTTGTATATATATATATATATATGATATGTAAGTTCTATAAGAAGTCACCTATGTTGGTTTTATTTCTTTATTATAAATTTTAACTAAAACAAATCCATTGGATTATCCGTATCCAATCCGTCCATCCGTGTATCCATTGGATGCGAATCCGTTGGATGTTGGATTGGATGCGGATGCTAAATTTAAAATCCGTAGTGTATTGGATTGGATACGGATGAGGTGAAAACCGGTCCACACCGGCCCATGCTCACCCCTACTTTATATGCACAAGCCAGGCACATTTGTGTTGTAACTGCGGCCTGCGCTTGAGGTTGGGCTTATAAATTTCACAGCATATTAGTTTTACTTTTACTACTTTTACGGTAGTCACTCCTCCCATATCAACAACTTCGTTTTCTATAGTCAGTCATCTATATAGTATCAGCATAATGTTTGTTAAACTTTGTTTTCACACCGTAATGTTGGTTTCTCCTCTATATATGTAGAGGGTTCTGCATAGAGGTTTACCTCTATCTCTATATGATAACCACTACATAGAGGTTTACCTTTATATGTTTGTTTTGCCATTATCTAATAACTTTATATTCACATCTAATATTTAATATTTCCTATTCAACTCTTATAAAATCAATAAATTCCTGAAGATCTATCCCATCCATCAAGATGAAATACCAGAAACTCTAAAAACTAAATATATAAAAAAAAATCTGAAATTCATGTAATTGAAATTTGAAAATCAAAACCTTTACAAAAGCTCTAACAAAACCTTTACATGAGCATATCTTCATCCTCTCCTCAATAAAACCTTTACACAAGCAGATTCAGAATATGATACAGAAAGGTACGACAACAGTCATAAATTTGTAACTTCATTTACTGCCTGCTTCAGTTCCAGGAGTTCCTCCGAGGAATTCCACCGCCATGAATGTAATGGAATAGCCTATACACTGCCTATGAACAAACCCCGTCCACCTACAATCATCCAAATCCTAGTAACCACATCCAACCAGCCTTTATACTTAAACAAGCATAGTGATTGCATTTAAAGATGGTATATCTCAAATTTAACCCATCCTGAAAGTAATTATTTGATAAAGACAGGATGTAATAACACAAAGAAATAGTACTAACAATGTCTTTGAAAATATAAACAGGCCTTCACAATATTGCAAACTGATTATGACCAGCTTTACCTCGCAATCAGACCCTGTACTTGAAGTCTTGTTTTGATGACGTCCAGTGGGGTAATGAGATATGCGCTAAAACCTGCAAATTAAGAATGGTTAAATGCAACGTCATTGTAGTAATGAAGAAACACCACACAACGAAATAACAACCATCATAGAGAAAGATTCTTAGCAAGCACACATGCATCTCAAGAACAAAAAACGGGAATTGAAATTCAAAATTAGAAGTTGTGTACACTTAAAGTTAAATTTCTCAAGCAAGAGACTTACCACCAGTTAATCCCCTAGTAGTAACCCCTCAACAAAATTACTAGGTTGAATATCTGAAATTGGCAACCATGAGAGATGAATACACAATCCTCCAATGCTACAAAAAGAAGTGTAATCATCTTAAATTCAACGTTGCTGAACTTAGAATGATAAATCTGTCAATAAATGAATGAAACTGATTCCTAAAGAAGTAGTAGCATGAAACAATTCACATTAAATTTACGTAAAAAGACAACCAAACTATCAATATAGAGTCGAGGATTCCATGAAACATACCCAGCATTCGCTACTTCACCACTTCATGGTACAAAAGTTAACGCATATGCCAAGCATTGCCTAAAATAAAGCATTTAGGTTCGATACACCATAATGGACAAAACAAGGTCTTAAGACGGCATTGCGAGCTTCCAAACATGGCCTCGGATCTATTTATTTGCAAATAAGCACTTCCTCGGATCAAGATAATACTCGCATTTACATCCGGGGAAGCTAGTCTTAAATTGACATATAGATATGGACCCACCTTTATTTTCCCGCTGTTTAGCGTATGTCATGTAGCCCCTGACAGTCCACGTCTTAATATCAATTGTGAGCCACTCCTCTATTGCCTTTTTTATCTATTTCTGGAAGAAAAAAACGACCCATGGTTTCTACAGCTCTCCACGCGTCGTGGTAGGAGGCAAACCAACATTAAAATATGAGGTACGATTTTAGTTGGTGAGACGGTCAGACGAAGGTAAAATATTCAAAAGGGACACATTTTGAAGCAGCTATGTCTACGACCAATAATAATAAAACTGAGTGAAATGACATTATAGATGAAAAAGCGGGGGGGTCCAACAACCACACCCAATATTTCTCTTAACAATATGTATGGACTAACTCCAATATACTTTCAAGAGAATAAACTAGACAGACAGACTCAATCTTAAGAAAAATATATCCAGGAATTATATCTTAATTTCTCAATTCAATCTCCAATCAAACAAATAGGAATTTGCGAGCCCGGTTGAATATAAGAAATAACTTGGACGGTATCAAAAACCAATATCCAAGTGTCAATCAATTTAATCAACAAACCAAATGTCGGATTCATAAACTGATTGAACTTACGCACAACCTGTGAAACTTCAATTACATAGAAAATATAATACGGAAAATAAATAACACAGACACCGAAAATTTTGTTAACGAGGAAACCGCAAATGTAGAAAAACCTCGGGACGTAGTCCAGATTTGAACGTTATACTATATTAAGCCGCTACAAACACTAGCCTACTACAATTTATCTTCGGACTGGAATGTATCTAAGCCCTAACCAATCTCACGTTGATCAAGGTACAGCCACGTTCCTTACGCCTCTGGATCCCAGCAGGACTCTGCACACTTGATTCCCTTAGTTGATCTCACCCACAACTAAGAGTTGCTATGACCCAAAGTCGAAGACTTGATAAACCAATCTGTCTCCCACTGAAAAGTCTATTGAATAGATAAGTCTGGCACTCACAGAAATACTAAGAGTTTAGTTCCATCTTTTGATAAATCAAGGTAAACAAGAACCAATTGATACATTTGACTTATATTCCCAAAGAACAGCCTAGTAATATCAATCACCTCACAATAATCTTAACCGTATGGTAGAGAAACAAGATATTGTGGAATCACAAACGATGAGACGAAGATGTTTGTTACTACTTTTTTTCTTGCCTATCGGAGATTAAATCTCGAGCAAATCTTAGAGAAGATAGTATTAAATCACGATAGAAAATAGCAAGATCAGAACACGAAACTACAGAGAATTAGTTGGGTCTAGCTTCACAATCCCAATGAATTCTTTAAGTCGTTAACCTACAGGGTTTTGGAAAAACCTAAGGTTAAAGGAGAATCGACTCTAGTCGCAACTAGTATCACACAAGAGGTGTGGGGAATTTGTTTCCTAATTGCTAGAGTTTTCCATTATATAGTCTTCAAATCAGGGTTTGCAATCAATGTTACCTTGGTAACAAAGCATTCAATATTCACCATTAGATGAAAACCTGATTAGACTCAATCTAATATCTTTCAACCGTTAGATTGAACTTATCTTGTTACACACAAATGAAAAAGTGACTTCATTTAGATATGAGTAATTGTACCTAAATGTGTGCACCTTGTTGGCTCAACAATAGTTAACCGAAGTTAGCCATATGAACACTTTCATATCAACCTTATTCATCTTAACCATAACTAGTTCAAATGACCAAAATGAAACTAGTTCTAGAGTTGTTCAATTGTTTATATTCTCATAGAAGCATACAAGACACAATTGAAGCAAAATCGATTTTGATTCACTCGAGTCAATTCATGAATAGCCACGATTTGCAAAAGATTCCATTCCTTATTATATAAATGTATGTATTAGTTCATGACAAACCGATTTTAGAACGTAACCTACTCAAGTATGCGAACAGGTACGCATTCCTAAGTGGCCGGACCAAGTTTGGGTACGCATACCATCCAAACTCGGTTAAATCCCGGAACTTGAAACTCACGCCAGTACGCATACCGGTATGCATACTGAGTTCTCGGACTTTCATAAACCAACCAGTTCGCATACGGGTATGCATACTATGGTTCCCGTACTTGGAATAACTTGCAACAGTTAGCCAACAAGTACGCATACTATGCTATATCTAATCATGATTATTTGTTCTAAACTCCCATTTCAATTATTGAAACATTCTTAGAAGACGACAATAGCTGTCTCACACAAACTATTAGCTTCGAAGCAATTTAATTTCAAGTGATCGAATGATCAATGCAAAACATTCAGAGTCTACATCAAATGACTGTCTCACACAAATCATGTAAGATGTTATAAGGCGATTTTCACATGATCATCTTTTGACTTTCGTCAATAATATAAGATGAACTTGGTTAAAGCGAAAGCTTACTAACACATATTTCGAGAAATATGTAAGTGAGTTAAACTCGGCTCGAAATATCAAATGTGTATAATTGAAGTCTATATAGTTATACGACTTTAGTCTCTAAATGGATATATAGTAGATAGACTTTTGAATGATAGATGAGTTCAAGTCTCCACATACCTTTTGTTGATAAAATTCCACATGCTCCCCTTATTAGTTCTTCGTCTTCAATCGATGAACGCTGTGAAGTCTAAAGCTCAACTACACTTTCTATCCTAATCCGAGACTTAGCTATAAGTAGACTAAAAATCCAGACTTATAGTTTTAACAACTAAACTTGACAACAAGCTTGAGTTAGCAACGCTTGCGAGTTCGACCGAGTAGTTCTCTAACAATCTCCCCCTTTGTCAATTTTAGTGATAAAACTATCAATAGATATGGATTACAAAACAAGTAAACTTTGTAGCTTTTCATCCAAATGCTTGATTTCTTTGGCTCTTCAACATTACTCGAAATCTTCGTCACTTCTAAGTACTCCAGTGATTCTAAACATGTTCAACTCAGCATCATAGTTGTTGAAGATCCGTAGTTATAACAATGAGAAAAAAGTAGCTCTCAATCATTGTTATACAGTGTCATAGTATTATTACACAGCGTTAAAGTCAAATTGTATCACAACTTTGACAACAATACTATGGTGATATGTATCACTCCCCCTTAGTTAATACTTCATATCACATGAAAATCACTCTCCCTTACATAATGATTCATAAACCATATGTATTTGTAGTGTGAAATACATATTAATTCTCCCCCTTTTTGTTAATATAAATTGGCAAAGGTACGAAAACTAGTGGGATCATAATGAAATTCTCATAAAGATACTTCATTACTAAAAGAGAACATATCAACTTTGTTTCGATGATTTCACATAGTCGAAACTTAGTGTATTCATCAAGGAGTTTATAAAGATATAAGAAAACTCCTACAATATTCCACAGCCGCACTCCCCACAAATATTTGGATATTAAGCACAAGTTCGATTAAGAACTCTCCCCCCATAAAATGTCATTCCATAAGAACAACAAGAGCGACCTTAGTTTTACAAGAATAAAAAGATTAATTTGGACATTAACAAATTACATGAGACATGAATTTGTATCCAGAAAACTCAATTAAATTAACCACAAGAGAACCCTTGATTAATTTAATCATAAATGCTCAACATAAGAGAACTTACGGAGCCACACAATACTTTCACATAGAAGTGGATCAGGGAAAGATCAATACTGCGGAATATTCAAAGATTCATTCTATTTTTCATCAATATTTGCATAAAGACGTATAATAGACTTAATCTTTGTAATCAAAAGTTCACCCTATCTTCCATCAATATTTGCATAATGACATAATAGGCTTAACTTTTGACATGTATGGGACAATCATAGTTCACGGACACAAACATACATATCCCATAATAGTTTTTGCAATATATAAAACCAATAAAGATTAATGCTGGAAAATCATCTTCCAAATAAAATTTAAAATTTAAATTAATAAATCTAAAACATTGCAAGATGAAAATCATTGGCATAGCTATGTGTACTCACAATAATTGCTATTCCAAACCCTAGTTATCCTTCTTAAAACACAAGAATAAATTCTCATAAGAAGTTTCTTAGACAAAATAAAATAACTCCTAAGAAGAACAAAACTGAATGTCTTCAGACATGATCAGCAACCAGAGATCGAACACAAACAAGTTCATCAGTTGCTTTCTTCAGTTCAGTTTTCAAAAATTCAAAATTCTTTGTTGTAATTTCAAGTTGTTCACGAACGACTCCAAAATCTTGAAGAAGATTTCCCACCAATTGGGACGAAATCTGAACTGGCAGATCTTCTTCATGATCAACTGCATGAAAGCAGGTTATGGAAAGAGGATTTTCGTGAATTAAATAACGTTGTTGCCTTCAAATTGTATTCCTTTTTGTATCCATCCATTGTGTACTCCAAAATCTCACAGTTGAATTTTGACATTACTGAAAGAGTATATATATCAGAGGAAGAGTTCATGAAATATATATGATAGAATCATATGGAAACCATATGGTTACTCATTTAAGTTCGGTAAAGGGCCAGGTGCACGTACGCTCATGGTTACGAACCAAGTTCAAAACCAAGTGAGCAAAAGAGCCTAATTTAGAAGTAGTTTTGATAAAAATCAAAGACCAATTCTAAACATATTGACAGAAAATCTTGGGTCAAAAGAACATATGATAATTGTTGATAGACAACAAGTTAACTGTTATTAGGAAGAAATATGAGGGTTTTCGAGGTGAGCAACAAAGAGAATTTTCTCAAGAGTTACTGATCTGGATAAAATTAGGAAACAGAGTGCTACTCGTAGTTCGGGTTTCTTAGAATTGGTCCACACTAATATATGTGGAAATTTTCCTACTCCTTCTCGCGACGCTGATAATTTTTGAAGGTAGACGTATATGTACCTTATTCATCACAAGTCAGAGGCTTTAGATATGTTTAACATTTATCATTTGGAAATTGTAAAACAACTAAACAAGAAGATTAAGATTGTTCATTCTGATCGAGGAGGAGAGTACTATGGTAAAGCATATCAAGATGGTGTATCATCAAACTTTCATTAAATATCTTCAAGAGCATGTCATAACTCCACAATACACAACTCCGGGTATTTCTGAGCCAAATGATATATCCTAAAGACGTAATCTGACCTATCAAACTATGGTTCTCAGTATGGTATATCATTCTGATTTGTCCAAAAACCTATGGAAATAAGCTCAAAAAATAACAATTTACTTACTTAATTGGGAACCCAGCAAAGTAGCACAGAAAACCCTTCTTGGTTTTGGACGGGGAAAAACTCCCAGCTTGCATCATTTTCACGTATAGGGTTATCAGCAGAATCGAAATTATATAATCCTGACATTATAGGATATCCAGACAGATCTATAGGTTTTCGCTTTTACTGCATGACTAGATGTACCCAAATTATAGAGACAAATAATGCTAGGTTTCTGGAATTTAATGGTGGGATTTTATACCATCGAGAATTGGTGTTTGAAGAAGTTATAGATGATCTACGACCATTTGTGATTCCAAAAGTCTTAATGGTTTTTCCAACTTTGGAAATTTTCTTACCCATTTCCACTATAGTAGCTGAACCAAATATTAAAGTTGTTGCACCTGTAGCTCTACAAGTAGGTGAGCCTAGGGTTGTCAATGGGTACCTATTACCCGGAACCACGACTGAACTTATGAGATATGAGTCTGGTTCTAGGTACTAAAGTTGGACCAATTAACGACTTAGGATCTGACGAGTATCGGATACCCGATTATTCATATTTTTAGCAAAATTATAAGTATCTTGCTAGCTAGTTTTGGCATTTTTTTGTTTTTTTATTTTTTATTTTTTTCTTACATTTAATCCTTATTTAGTACACTAATTTAGAAATAATAATATTTTAAAAAAAAAATTTATTTACATTCAAGCCAAAAAGAAAAAGATATTAAGTTTTTGAGATACTTTTTTATAGTTTTCTCAATACCCAACAGGTATCCGGAATTGACGGGTACCTGAGATTTTTAACGGGTCTGATTTTAGGTTCAGAAATTTAGGTATTTGACCCAACTTTTATTCATAAGGTCCGGCTCCAGTGATACCCTGGAGGACCCGGATCCATTGACATTCCTAGGTGAGCCCCTTGTAGCCGTCCAAGAGGACATTCATCCTACTGAACTTACAATGCTAAGAATATCAAGTAGAACATGGAAACCAGCAATTCCCAACACCTATCAAACTTATTTAACAAAAGGTGATATTGAAAAAACAGATGATCCGGAAAACTATGCTGACATAATGAGTAGTGATACCTATGCTGACATGATGGAAGCTACGAAAGAGGAGCCGGAGGTGAAGTCTATGGACAAATGGAGTTTGGGAGCATTTTCCGCTACAAGTAGGCGTCAACGTTGTTAGATGAAAATGGGTAATCAAGAAAAAAAGAGAATTGGAATGGAACGTGGAAAGATACAATGCACGTGTATTCGTGAAGAGATACATTATAAATTTAGAATTGATTATAAGGATACCTTTTATTTCATTTTAAAGAAATATTCTCTTGGAATTATGATGGCCTTGGAAGCACATGTTGACATGGTAATCGATCAAACAGATGTCAAAATGACGTTTTTAAATGGGAACCTGCTAGAAGATATCTACATGGATCAACGTGATGGGTTTAAGCTAAACGTAGAAGAGCATTTAGGTTGTAAGAAATTCATTTATGGGCCGAAATAAGCCTCACGATAATGGTACTTGAAGTTTGATCCGGGCATTGTTAGTTTTAGTTTTAAAGAATCCCTCATGGACATATCTGTATACTATAAGATTAGTGGGAGCCACTTAATCTTTTTATTATTATATGTGGATGATATATTACTAGCTAACAATATATTTTACTTGATATTAAACGTGTTTATATCAAAGACTTTTGGCATGAAGATATGGGAGACACGTCATATGTTTTGGAAATTAAAATTCAAAGAGACCGGAAGGATGGATTCTTGGTTTGTAACAAAGTGTTTACATTAATAAAGTTTTCAAGAGGTTTAATATGCAGAGTTGTGCTCCTAGAGATGCATCAGCTGTGAATGGAAACGTTTAACTACTAGGATCATCCTAAATATATGTTGCATGGACACGGACACGTGACACAGTTACGACACGACACGATTACGGGGACACGTCAAATCTCCAAAAAAATGGGTTACGGGGACACGTTGGATGTATTACCTTCACCAGTAAAATGAGATTTTACAACAATCTGCTCAATAAAATAAGAGTTCTTATTTGCAAAATACTTGATTGCTAATTAAATAAATTAATAATAATAAAATAATGGTAAAGTTTTCATGAATAATTCTTGGATTTGACTAAAAAGAGAATAAATTGGTGTCACATTTAGTTTATTTTGATTTCCCAAGCCACAATTAATCATTTATGGTGTGTTTGAAAGTGTCCAATTAGTATATGTAAAGTGTCTAATGTCGATTTTTATGCGACACGTGATGTGGCATGTCCATTGCGTGTCTACAAGTGTTTTAACCGTGTCATGTCCGTTCATGTGTCTGTCACGGTTACGACATCTTTCTTGGCGTGTCCGTGCAACATAGTCCTAAATTCACAAATCTTAGAATTTTGTTGGGTTATACCTTGAATGAGCTGCTACTTGGTGGTTCAGACGAATAAAATCTAGTAGTCAAGAATTTTCGTATACGGTGATAGAAAGAGTTTCGAGGATAACACTGAGCTAGTTGTTATTCTATTGTTGGTGATATACAATTATGACGAAAGTTAATTAATTATACTAGTTGAGTCAACGTTTGGTAATGTCGAAGGAATTCTTAATCATCTTTTCTTCTTATTGTCTTTTTATGTTAATCAACCAATCCTCCTTAGTATTTGTTTTTATTGTAGTTTTGATAATCTAAATAACATATCAATTACACAGCTCTCTGTACGGACGTCCTTATTACCGCTATATTACTAGTTAACTAATGGGAAATATCTTGAGTAATATGTTGCACTAACGACGCGCATCAGCTACATTTTGGATTTGTTCGAAGTTATATTAGGCTTTACAAGATCAAACTCTGTAATTGAGTAGCTGATGTTGAGATTATTAATCCCACATTGTTGGGTTATCTAAGATCCTGCGGTTTATAATCCCTTAGGGCCTCTCCACTCATTGTCAATTGGTTTTAAGTTGGATGCCCGTATTCTAACAGATGCTTTTACAATTTGTTGTTTTCGTATAAAAAAAATGAAATAAAAAACTTACGTGGAAGAAATTTTTTCATTTTTATTTAATTTTCTGTGAAGGTGAGCACAAAATACATCCCTGAGAAGCCTGTGAACAATTATTTTCTGTTAATTACAGTTTCACTACGCTAAAAGACCATCAAAACTATTTTTTTTTTCTTCTAATTTTTGGTATGTGCCTATGTTTTAGTTTATTCTTTTTGACAAGTTACAGGAAGACAGTCTATCCTCTTTATAGGCAGGTAAAAAAATATGCACAATTTAATATCTTTGTAACCCTGCTCAATACTTGAGTATCTTTTCTTCCCTGTTTTTCCGGTTACCTCCACAAGTTTGGGGATACACAAAAGACAAACAAAAAAATAATAAATGTTAAGAAGTAATATATCCTTAATTATCCATATAATATTTGTAATGGCTATTACCCTTGATTAGTTAGTTGTTAATAAGATTAATTAGTTTGTTAAACCTAAGATTTTTAAGTTATTTTGATTAATTTTATAAAAATTGTTAAATACAAAGAGAAAAGAAAAAACCTATAAGGATTTTGGAGATTCGAAAGAAGAAACCACTGGTATAACTACTATGAATAATCAAATATGGGTCCAAATGATGTTGAATATTATTTTTTAGGTTTGATGTGCATGGTACATGGAAAAACATACCAAGAGTCGGCATAGCAAAATGATGAATGCAATACTGACTCTCAAGAATCGGTATGGCGTTCATCATTTAACAATGTTGATAGTAGATATTTCCCCAGTTCATAGTCTATTAAGGAAAAAAAATCATAATCAACATTATTTGAATGAGGATCAATGGTGCCGACTCTGCAGTCGGTATTGATAAATTTTTAATCGACTATGCTGACAAGGCATATTTGCATACTAGAGAACTGGTACCATAGCCGGCATAAAAAAATGATGATTACAATGCCAACTCTTAAGAATCTGTATAGCTTGCATCATTTAGCAATGCCGACAGTATATATCCCCAATTCATACTCTATTTCGGAAAATAAAAATTCATTCACAGTCGACATTATCTGAATGACGGTCGACAATGTCGATTGTAGTAATAAGCAGTTGGATTGATAAATTTTTATTGACTATGCTGACAAAAATTGTATTTTCACACCAGAGAATTGGTACCACATTCGGAACTATATGCATGAGGAACACAACGCCGATACAGTCGACATTGTCTTCATCTGCAGACTACGGTGACAAGATTCAACGTAGCTTATTTTTTCATATTTTGGATTGATTTTTGGAAAAGTATAGAATTTAGCTCCACTTGACCTTGAATATCCCTGACTTTCATTTAGATTCTTTAGACTTTAGTTTTTTTTATAAGTTTATTAATATAAAAAGTACTATAGTATTTCCATCATTAAAAACTACCCCTTAACCTAAATTCAGCCCCGTTTAACCATAAGTATTCCTTAATTTGTGCGGTATCTCACAAATGTGGGATCTTTTCCAGTCACTCTTTTCCTTTTTTAAGAGTCTGATTTTCATCTAATTTGCTCTTTCTTGTCAAAAAAAATTAATAAAACAAGTCCCTAAACTTTATAAATTCCATGACTGCTAATTGGGATACTAGTTTACTAGGGAGGGTACCAAAACCAATATAAGACAAACTGAAAAATTATTCGTCTTATATATATATTTTTTGCTAAGAAACATAATGTTCTAGCTCGGTTGAACTCACCAAGCGTTGGTATGTCAAGTTTGGTTGTCATATTTTTAGTGACTCAAAACTCATCTAAAGTCGCTTGATTATATACTAGAGTCAACTTCATTTTGGTTAGACTAGAAAGTCTAGGAATGTTGAGACAAACAAGTATTACTACGAAGACCTGAAGAATGTGAAGAAGAAGCGAACTACAATGACAACATCATCCTTCCTCTTGAGGTTAGTAATATTGACTTGAATTGTTTTATTCCTAACGTATCTTTCAAGTCGTGCTATATTGAAAACATAATTGCGAAGTTGTATATACTGTACATATTGTATGATATTCTAGTGATGTGACATGGTCATATTTGTATGATCATAATATTAGAGAATTAGACTACGAAGTATAATGCTTATCCTTTGAACTTCGTAGATATGATATCGACATAATCTTATATATACTATTATGATTATGTGAATGGGTTACGGTGAAGATTTCATCCTAAGAAACAATGTTTTACATTTGTTTAAAGGAAGTATATTCATGAACTTGTTTTATGAATCGAAAGGGAAATCGTTAAGCTTATTGGTACGTTATTAATTGCAAATCTTGGGATTACCAATATGTGTGAGATGGTAGAACCGATCGTAACTTTGTTATGTATCCTGGTATAACTAATCACAATGCATGACTTATGATTTGGTATCACTAGTTTTTATTAATTGGTATAACCGATCATAAGTAATCACTATGAGCTGGTATGATCGATACTTGTGAACAAATACATTTATACGAGCTGAGATAAATGTTTTGAAAGGAATGAATCAAAATCGTGGCTATAATGTTCATGAATTGATTCGAGTGAATCAAAACCGATTTTGCTTTAATTGTGTCTAATATATACTTTTATGAGAATATAAACAATTGAACAACTCTATAACTAGTTTCATTTGATTCATTTGAACTAGTTGTGGTTAAGATGAACAAGCAGGTTGATATGAAAGTGTTCATATGGATAACTTCGGTTAACTGTTATTGAGCCAACTCAATATACACGTTTAGGTACGGTTACCCATATCTAAATAAAATTATATTTCATTTGTGTGTAACAGGCTAAGTTCAATCTAACAGTTGAAAGATATTAGCTTGAATCTTAAATCAGGTTTCATTTAACGGTGAATATTGAATGCTTTGTTACCAAGGTAACATTGATTGCAAACCCTGATTTAAAGACTATATGAGGGAGAACTCTAGCAACTAGGAAACCTAATCCTCACACCTCTTATGTGATACTAGTTGCGATTAGAGTCGATTCTCCTTTAACCTAGGTTTTCTAAAACCGTTATAGGTTAACGACTTAAAGACTTCATTGGGATTATGAAGCCAAACCCAACTATTTTCTTTGTAGTTTTGTGTTCTGATCTTACTTTATTGTATCGTATTGAGTATTATCTTATCTAAGATTTGGTCGAGATTTAATCTCCGATAGGTAAGATATATAAAGTAATCACAAAGCTCTTCGTATCATTCTTTGTGATTCCACAATATCTTGTTCTGCTACCATATGGTTAAGTTATGGTGAGGTGATTGATATTACTAGGTTGTTCTTCGGGAATATAAGACTGGTGTATCAATTGGTTCATGTTCACCTTGATTTATCAAAATACGAAACAAAAACTCGTAGGTATTTCTGTGGGGGACAGATTTATTTATTCAATATACTTTTCTGTGTGAGACAGATTTGTTTATCAAGTCTTCGACTTTGGATCGCTACAACTCTTAGTTGTGGGTGAGATCAGCTAAGGGAATCAAGTGCACAGAGTCCTGCTGGGATTCAGAGGCATAAGGAACACGATTGTACCTTAATCAATGTGAGATTGGTTATGGCTCAACTACATTCCAGTCCGAATTTAATTTGTTGTAGGCTAGAGTTTGTATTGGATTAATACAGTATGGTGTTCAAATTTGGACTAGGTCCCGAGGTTTTTCTACATTTGCGGTTTCCTCGTTAACAAATTTTTTGGTGTATGTGTTATTTCTTTTCCGCATTATATTTTCTATATAATTGAAACATCACAGATTAGGCGTAGTTCAATTAATTAGATAATCAAACCTTTGATTTTTGTTATAAATTGATTGACATCTTGAACATTGGTCTTTGGTACCCTTTAAGTTGTTTCTCATAATAACCAGGGTCGCGGATTTCTATTTGTTTGATTTGCTGATTACATTGAGAAACAAAGAGATAACTCTTGGACGTATTTTCCTTGATTGAGTCTGAATGTCTAGTTGATTCTCTTGGAAATATATTGGAGTTAGTCCATACATATTGCCTAAACGAAATGTTGGGTGTGGTGGTTAGACCCACGTTTTTTCAAATACATCTTGTGATAATCCATTGTTAACAGATTTCGTTCTATGTGTGATTGATCACAAGAGATACATGTGGTGTTGTGCATGTGTTTATTGAAGATTAAAGAAGATTTAAAGACAATGAAGATTTCTTATTAGTTCTTTTATTTTTAGGTGTGCACAAACCTTGATCGTCTGAGATCCAACTAGAATCGGATTTATTCGATTGATTAGTTGCGTGAGATCGGCATGACTTTATAGTTTCTTGTTGGAATCTGTTAGAGTACTGCTCGATCGAACTCGCAAGCGTTGCTATCTCAAGCTTGTTTTAAAGTTTAGTTGCCAAAACTATAAGTCTTTATTTCTAGTCTACTAATAGCTAAGTCTCGGATTATGATAGAAAGTGTAGTTGAGCATTAGACTTGTAATAATACCTCGATATTCGGCAGTGGTTGGCCAAATGGAATATAAGTAATGATTTTTCATTTCCTAACATCGAGGCCTGATGGGTTCACCTGACTAAGTTGTGGGAAAAACTTCTCAGTTAAGCGTGTTCATCCTGGAGTAGTCACGGGATGGGTGACCTCTCGGGAAGCTGCTGCAGAATAACCGCAGTAGTGTCGTTAAAAATCCCACACTGCTGGATAACCGCAGTGGGTAAGTGGGAACAATATCGGTATTAGTTGGGATAAAACTAGGGTCCGTTTGCTTGTGCTCAGGTGGGTGAATACGTTAGGGGATTATGCCAGATACAACTCTCATAGGAGACAAGGAATATATACATTATACTGATTCCTTTTCAGCACAATTGGCTCCAGAGAGGGCAGAAAATTCTGCAGTTAAGCGTGCTCGGGTGGGAGCAATCTAGGGATGGGTGACCATCCGTGAAGTTTTTGTCGTGTTACCACAGCGATGCCTGTTGAAAACCCCACACTATCGGATAACCGCAGTGGATAAGTGGGGGCAATATAGGTGGAGTGAAGGGTCATTACAAGACTTCACAACATTAATTGATTGAAGACAAAGAACTACAAAGGGGATCTTGTGGAACTTCATCAACAAAAGGTATGCGGAGACTTAAACTCATCTATCACTCAAAAGTCTATCTACTCTATCTCCTATTTGAGACAAAAGCCGTATAACTATATAGACTTCGATTATACACATTTGATATTTCGAGCTGAGTTTAACTCGCTTACATATTTCTCGAAATATGTGTTGGTAAGATTTCACTTTAACCAATGTTCATCTTATATTCTTGACGGAAGTCAAAAGATGATCATGTGAAAATTTCCCTGTAATATCTTACATGATTTATGTCAGACAGTCATTTGATATAGACTCGGAATGTTTCGTATTGATCATTCGATCACTTGAAAATTGTTGAAGCTAATAGTTTGTGTGAGAGAACTATTGTCGTCCTTCGAGAATGTTTCAATGATAGAAATGAGAGTTTAGAACAAATAACCATAATTGGATATAGGACAATATGCGTACTTGTACGCTAATTGTTGCAAGATATTCCAAGTCTTGGAACCATAGTATGCATACTCGTATGCGTACTGTTTGGTTCATGGAAGTCCGGGAACTTAGTATGCACACCGGCATGCATACTAGCGTGAGTTTCAAGTTCTAAAAATTCAACTGAGTTTTGGAAGATATGCATACCCGTTCGCATACTGGAAAACCCAAACTTGGTTCGACCGCTTAGGTATGCATACCCGTTCGCATACTTGAGTAGGGTATGTTTTAAAATTGGTTTGGTCATGAACTAATACATTTACATAATAAGGAATGCAATCTTTTGAAAATTGTGGCTATAATGTTCATGAATTGATTCGAGTGAATCAAAATCGATTTTGCTTCAATTGTGTATTGTATACTTCTATGAGATATTAAACAATTGAACAACTCTAGAACTAGTTTCATTTAAGTCATTTGAACTAGTTATGGTTAAGATGAATATGGTTGATATGAAAGTATTCATTTGGATAAATTCGGTTAACTATTGTTGAGCCAACAAGGTACGCACATTTAGGTACGATTACTCATATCCAAATGAAGTCACTTTTCATTTGTGTATAACAAGCTAAGTTCGATCTAGGTGGAAATATATTAGCTTGAGTCTAATTAGGTTTTCATCTGAATATTGAATGCTTTGTTACGAAGGTAACATTGATTGCAAACACTAATTTGAATACTATATAAAATAGAACTCTAGAAACTGGGAAACTTAGTTCCCATACCTCATGTGTGATACTAGTTGCGACTAGAGTCGATTCTCCTTTAACCATAGGTTTTATCCAAAACCATGTATGCTAACGACTTAAAGACTTCATTAGGATTGTGATGCCAGATGCAACTATTTATCTATAGTTGTGTGTTCTAATCTTGCTGTTTTCTATCGTGATTGAGTACTATCTTCTCTAAGATTTTCTCGAGATTTATTCTCTGATAGGCAAGATAAAAAGTAGTCACAAACATCTACGTCTCATCGTTTGTGATTCCATAATATCTTGTTTCACTACCATACGATTAAGATTATAATGAGGTGGTTCATATTACTAGGTTGTTTTTCAGAAATATAAGTCTGGTTTATCAATTGATTCATGTTCACCATGATTTATCAAAAGACGGAACAAAAACTCTTAGATATTGTTAGAGCATTGCTCGGTCTAACTCGCATGCGTTGCTATCTCAAGCATGTTTGTCAATGTTAGTGATCAAAAATATAAGTCTTGATTTATAGTCTACTATAGCTAAGGTCTCGGACTAGGATAGAAAGTGTAGTTGAGCTCAAGAAATCCATGGCAATCATCATATAAGACGAAGGACTACTCAAGGAATCAGTGGATCTTCATCGAATAAAAGGTATGTGTAGACTTGAACTTGTCTATCACTCAAAAGTCTATCTACTCTATGTCCTATCTTGAGACAAAAGTCGTATTACTATATAGACTAAGATTATACACATTTGGTATTTCGAGCCGAGTATATCTCGCCTATCTATTTCTCGAAATATATGTTGGTAAATCTTTCGTTTTAGCCAAGTTCATCTTTACCTAGTGACGAAAGTCATGTTAAGTTTCAATCACTTTGAAAATTTCTATGACGAAAAATGGTTTGTGAATAACAACTACATAACGTCCTCTGAGAATTTTCAATGATTGAAATGAGAGTTTAGACAATATAACCAATGGAGGATATAAGCATTGTTGTGGAAAAACATATGTGTATAAGTTCTTATTCCTTGAACCAAAGTTTGCGAACTTTGTTGATCAAGAGAACCGGAGTAGCACATGAACTTCAGTCCGCGAACCCAGTCCGTGAACTGGCGAATTTCTCGAACCCGAGAATTTCTGCTGGAGTTTGTGAACTCCATCCGGGAACTTAAGTCTGCGAACCCAGTTCACGAACTTGAGTAGGTTATGTATAAAAATGATGTTTGTGAACTCATCTCTATAAACTAAGGAATGCTATTGCAAACCGTGCCTACATATTTCATGAACCGATTCGAGTGAATTAAATCGTTTTTACTTCAATTGTGTCTTGTGTAGTACATAAAGATCTAAGCAATTGAACAACTCACTAACTAGTTCATTTGAGTCATCATGAACTAGTTAAAGTGAAGAAGAATATGGTTGATATGAAAGTTGTCATATGGCTGACCATTTGGTTAACTATTGTTGAACCAACTAATGCACAAGTTTGGGTACGGTTTTCAAAAGCCTACAAATGTGTATTACATGTGTGTATAACAAGCTATGTTTTCGATCTAACGGTTGATAAATATTAGCTTGAATCTAATCAGGTTTTCATCTAACGGTGAATATTGAATGCTTTGTTACTAAGCTAACATTGATTGAAAACCCTGATTTGAAAGACTATATAAGGGAGAACTCTAGCAACTAGGAAACCTAATCCCCACATATTCTGTGTGATACTAGTTGTGCTAAGATAGATTCGATTCTCCTTTAACCTTTGGTTTCTTCTTCTAAACCAGGTTAACGACTTAAATACTTCATTGGGATTGTGAAGCCAGGACGATACTACTTTCATCGTAGTTGTGTGATCAGATCTTACTGTTTCTATCGTACGAGTACAATTGTAATAATTTTCTTGAGATTTCTATCTCCGATAGGCAAGATATAAAAGTAGTCACAAACATCTTCGTCTTATCGTTTGTGATTCCACAATATCTTTTTTCGCTGCGTCGATTAAGATTAATGTGAGGTGATTGATAAAGCTGAGCTGTTCTTCGGGAATATAAGTCTGGTTTTATCAATTGGTTCATGTTAACCTTGATTTATCAAAAAACAGAACAAAACTTGTAGTTATATTCGTGGGAGATGAATTTATCTATTACCGTAGACTTTTCTGTATGATACATATTGGTTTATTAAAGTCTTGGACTTTGAGTTGTAGGAAATCTTGTGGGTGAGATCATCTAAGGGAATCAAGTACGTAGTATCCTATTGGGATCAGAGGCGTAGAAGCATAACTGTACCTTGGATCAGTGTGAGATTGATAGGGTTCAACTACTGTCCAGACTGAAGTTAGCTTGGAGTAGGCTAGTGTCTGTAGCGGCTTAATACAATATATGTTTGATCTGGACTAGGTCTTGGGGGTTTTATGCATTTTCGGTTTCCTCGTTAACAAAATTATGGTGTCTGTGTTATTTCATTTTCCGCATTATATTGTTTATCTTTATAATTGAAATAATACAAGTTATGCGTTGAAGTTCAATCAATTAGAATATCCAACCTTTGGTTGTTGATTTACATTGATTGACACTTGGATATTGGTGTTTGGTACCATCCAAGTTATTCCTTGTATTTGATTAAAGACTCGCTAATTTCTATTAGCTTAAGTAAATCAAAACAAGAGAGAGATAATAACTCCTTCAGATATTTCTATCTAGATTGAGTCTGACTGTCTAGTTGATTCTCTAGAAATAAACTGGGAGTTTGTCCATACAGATTGCTAATTAGAAATATTAGTGTGGTTGTTAGACTCCCGCTTTTTCAATTGGTATCATAGCAGTAAAAAACGTTCAAGACCTTATAAGCATGTGTTTGTAGTGATTTGATTCTATGGACAGAAGTACTATCTCTATTGACGTACCACCAGTCTTTGATGGTTCAAACTACCCATGGTGGAAAATTGCTATGAGATCTTATCTTCAAGCTCGTGATTTTCGAACATGGGTACATGTTATAAATGGATATGATCCTACGGTTAATGCAGAAGGCGATGTATCTATACCTAAGGATATTGGTAGCTATAGTCTAGAAGAAATCCTTGATGCAAAGCAAAGTTCTGAAGGCTTAGATGCTATCAGTCAGGCCATTACCCCAGATCTTCAGCACTATGTGTCTTCTTGCACTAAGTCGAAAGATGTCTGGGATATATTAGAAACTATTTTTGAAGCCAACAAACACGTTTCTAAGAAGTGTACCATCGATGGAGGAAATAACCTCAATACTCATTCCGAAAATACATCTTTTGGAAAGGAAAGAATTCCTGATCAAAATTATGTTCAAGCTATTGCATTCAATGGTGTTTCCATCACAAGTGAACCCCCTATCTTGTCTTGGGTTGATGAATGTTGTTCAAATGGTGTTTGGTTCAAAAAGCCATTGATTACATAAAAGATCAAAGAATTCGTAAAAAGAAGCATTAGACGTAACAAACGTCATATGTCTGTCTTCGCTACTAATGATTCTGTGAAAGAAAATCCTTTAAGTGTCAATGCGTTTGATGCATGTGTTGATCTCTTGGCTTTTACAGCAGAAACATCCACATACTCAAGTTCTGATTCACAATATGAATCTGACACAGAGATTTTCGATTTCTTGAATAAAGAGGTTATTCAAGAAAATTCTCAATTAAAAGCTTTATTGAAGAAACTAGAATCATTAATCCAGGTGAAAAATCTTAAGATAGACTGTCTTAATAATAAACTCACCAGAACCATTGCTCTAAAGGAGAAAGAGATGAATACTCTTAAGGATGATCTACAAAGATTGTCTGGAAGCTCTGAAAAAATCTCAGCAATGCTATTTGGTCAGAAGTCCTTTGAAAACACTAATGGTTTAGGATACAAAAGCAAGTGTACAAGCATTTTCAACCCCATTGCTTCTATTGATCATGGAAAAACAAAAGTTGGCAGTTGTGTTAAGCAGAAAGCACCTCAACAAAACAAAGAATCCCTGATTTGCTTGTTTTGTGGAAATGCAAACCATGTTCAAAGCACGCGTTGGAGATTCAAGAGGAACAACGAAAGAATTTCCAAAATGCATAAGAATATGCAAAAGATGAATCTAGATAATCTGCGTGGTTCTCCTAAAACCAATGCTTCCAGAATCAGAAGCGGTAGGAAACCTGTTTACACAGCAAACCTTGAAAAAGCACTTTGTGATAAACAAGGAGAGCGGTTGGATCACAACATTTCTATCTAAGTTAGAGGCGTTTGCATCCTCATCTTTAACTTGAGAAAATGGGGTTTTGCATCTTTGTGGCTCAAGTATTGTATCTATTTTTGTTAAGAAAATATTCTCCTAACTATATAGATAATGGATCATTAAACTACAGAAGACTTGTTCTTCTGGGGTTTTGATGTTCATAAGTCTATTTAAAGTCATTTATAGTCGTCCTCATTCCCTGAAAAGATACAGTTCATGGCTCCTGTAACTAGAGGCATCACAAGCAGGGATGCTGTTGAAGCATCTAATGTATATCTGTGTAAAGAGATTTGTTCCTCAAGGATGAAGAAGTGAAGGCTACAAATAATGTAGAAGGTTCTTCCTCTAATTTTTTCATGTCCTTCTATCAGCTTGATGATAAATTCAGGGACTTGGTGAAATATTTCATCAAGAAAAAAAACAATTTAAAATCTCAAATTGTTTCATCTTTAGAGAAGTTGATTCACTATGAACGAATGTTGTCTCAAACAACAAACACCGTGCGCGAACTAACGAGAGAACTTAGTGAGTTAAATGATATCTCTGAAGATTTGGAGGAATTGAAAGATCCCATAATCAATGGGTTTTTCAATAATGAGAAGGAATTCTCCGTAGATGCTCTGAGAAAGATCTACAACGACTAGTAAGTCTTCGGATGAGAATTTTGATTTCTTATTTTGTTTAGAAGAATAACTAGATTCTGGAATAGCCATTATTGTAATTACACAGAGCTATGTCCAACGTTTTCATCTTCTTGTTTTTAGATTTATAGGTTTAAATTCTAAACTTGTTTGGAAGATGATTTTTGCAGTATTAATCTTTATGATTTTATATATTGCAATATTGTTATGGGATATGTGTGTATACGTCTGTGAACTTGAATGTCCCATACTTTATCAAAAGTAAAGTCATTCATGAGTTGATATGCAAGTATTGATGAAAGAATGAATAGACTTTTGACAAATACAAAAGTTAGGCATATTATGTCAATTTTTGATGGAAGATAGGTTAAAATCTTTTGTAATTCAAGGATTATGTCTATTGTATGTCATTATGCATATAGTGATGGAAACATAGAATGAATCCTTGTGTATTCCGCAGTAATTGATCTTCCCTGATCCATTTTTTGTGTATTACTATGAGGCTCCGTATTGTCTTATGTTGAGAACTATACAACCAAGTTGATTACTTTTGTGATTAGCTTAGTTGTGTTCCGTAAGGTACTTTATATCGAGCACATTGAACTAAATTAATCATCTTGTGTGGTTATTTAGTTATGACTCCGTAAGTATTTTCTTATGTTTGAGCGTTTTTGACTGGGTTGATTATTTTCATGATTAACTTAGTCATTGCTCCATAGATTTTCTTATGAGAGTATAATAAATGATTAAATTGATTACTTTTGTGATTAGTTTAATTATGTAATCTGGTTAGATTAATTATGGGTTCTCTTGCGATTAATCTAATTGAGTTTTTAAGTCTCCATAAGTTTACTTGTGTTGAGCATATTCGGTTACTTTTGTAATTGAATATTTTTGAATTCAAATTCATACTTGTATGTGATTTATTGTCCAAATAAATCCTTCTTTTCTTTTGAAATTAAGGTCTCTCTTGTTGTTCCTTAGGGAATGACATAATATGGGGGAGAGTTCTTAATTGGACTTGTGCTTAATTTCCAAATCTTTGTGGGGAGTGCGGATGTAGAATGTTATAAGGGTTATCTTGTATCTTTATAGACTCCTTGATGAATGCATTTAGCTTCGGCTTTATGATTGTATCTAAATAAGATGATATATATTTACCTTTGGTCATGAAACGTCTCTTACGGAAATTTCATTAGGATCCCGTTCTTGTACCTTTGCCAATTTTATTGACAAAAAGGGGGAGAATTAATATGTAGTTCACGCTACAAATACATATGGTTTTCAGATCATTATGTAAAGGGGAGTGGTTTCCATGTGAGATGGAGTATTGACTATGGGGGAGTGACATATCACCATAGTATTGTTGGTAAAACTGTGATGCAATTGGAATTTTACGTTGTGTAATGATACTATGACACTGTATAACAATGATTCTGAACTCTTGTTTTCTCGTTGTTATAGCTATGGATTTTCAACAAACATGATGCTAAACTTACAACCTTTGGGATCATTGGAGTACTTGGAAGTGATGAAGATTTCGAGTAATATTGAAGATTAGACATGTGGAATAGGATCTACAAAGTTTATTTATATATTTTTTGTATTCCATATGTAATGATAGTCTTGTCACTAAAATTGACAAAGGGGGAGATTGTTAGAGCATTGCTCGGTCGAACTCGCATGCGTTACTATCTCAAGCATGTTTGTCAATGTTAGTGATCAAAACTATAAGTCTTGATTTCTAGTCTACTATAGCTAAGGTCTCGGACTAGGATAGAAAGTGTAGTTGAGCTCAAGAACTCCATGAAAATCATCTTACAAGATGAAGGACTACTCAAGGAACCAGTGGATCTTCATCGACTAAAAGGTATGTGGAGACTTGAACTTATCTATCACTCAAAAATCTATCTACTCTATCTCCTATCTTGACATAAAAGTCGTATTACTATATAGACTAAGATTATACACATTTGGTATTTCGAGCCGAGTATATATCGCCTATCTATTTCTTAAAATATGTGTTGGTAAAGTTTTTTCTTTATCCAAGTTCACCTTTACCTAGTGACGAAAGTCATGTTAAGTTTCAACCACTTTGAAAATTGCTCTGACGAAAAATGGTTTGTGAATAAAAACTATATAACGTCCTCTGAGAATGTTTCAATGATTGAAATGAGAGTTTAGACAATATAACCAATGGAGGATATAAGTATTGTTGTGGAAACACATATGTGTATAAGTCCTTATTCCTTGAACCAAAGTTTGCGAACTTTGTTGATCAAGAGAACCGGAGTAGTACATAAACTTTAGTCCGCGAACTGGCGAATTTCTCGAACCCGAGAGTTTTTGCTAGAGTTTGTGAACTCTATCCGGGAACTTAAGTCCGCGAACCCAGTCCGCGAACTTGAGTAGGTTATGTCTAAAAACGATATTTGTGAACTCATCTCTATAAACTAAGGAATGTTATTGCAAATCGTGACTATATAGTTCATGAACCGATTCAAGTGAATCAAATCGTTTTTGCTTCAATTGTGTCTTGTTTAGTACATAAAGATATAAGAAATTGAACAACTCTCTAACTAGTTCATTTGAGTCATTTGAACTAGTTATGGTGAAGAAGAATATGGTTGATATGAAAGTTATCATATGGCTAACCATTTGGTTAACTATTGTTGAACCAACTAATGCACGAGTTTGGGTACAGTTTTCACAAGCCTACAAGCGTATATTAGATGTGTGTATAACAAGCTATGTTTTCGATCTAACGGTTGATAAATATTATCTTGAATCTAATCAGGTTTTCATCTAATGATGAATATTGAATGCTTTGTTACTAAGCTCACATTGATTGCAAACCCTGATTTGAAAGACCATATAAGGGAGAACTCTAGCAACTGGGAAACCTAATTCCCACACATTCTGTGTGATATTAGTTGTGCTAAGCTAGAGTCGATTCTCCTTTAACCTTTGGTTTCTTTTTCTAAACCAGGTTAACGACTTAAAGACTTCATTGGGATTGTGAAGCCAGACCGATACTACTTTTATCATAGTTGTGTGATCTGATCTTGTTTTTTCTATCGTGCGAGTACAATTGTAATAATTGGCTTGATATTTCTATATCCGATAGGCAAGATATGAAAGCAGTCACAAACATCTTTGTCTCATCGTTTGTGATTCCACAATATCTTTTTTCGCTGCGTCGATTAAGATTATTGTGAGGTGATTGATAAAGCTGAGCTGTTCTTCGGGAATATAAGTCTGGTTTTATCAATTGGTTCCTATTCACCTTGATTTATCAAAAGACGGAACAAAACTCATAGGTATATTCGTGGGAGACGAATTTATCTGTTATCATAGACTTTTCTGTGTGATACAGATTGGTTTATTAAAGTCTTCGACTTTGGGTCGTAACAACTCTTAGTTGTGGGTGAGATCATCTAAGGGAATCAAGTACGTAGTATCTTGATGGGATCAGAGGCGTAGGATCATAACTGTACCTTTGACCAGTGTGAGATTGATTGGGGTTCAACTATAGTCCATACCGAAGTTAGATTGGAGTAGGCTAATGTCTGTAGCGGCTTAATACAATGTATGTTTAATCTGGACTAGTCCCGGGGTTTTTCTGCATTTGCGATTTCCTCGTTAACAAAATTCTAGTGTCTGTGTTATTTCATTTTTCCGTATTATATTGTTTATCTTTATAATTGAAATAATACAAGTTATGCGTTGAAGTTCAATCAATTAGAATATCCAACCTTTGGTTGTTGATTTACATTGATTGACACTTGGATATTGGTCTTTGGTACCATCCAAGTTATTCCTTGTATTTGATTAAAGACTCGCTGATTTCTATTAGCTTGAGTAAAGCAAAACAAGAGAGGGATAATAAATCCTTGAGATACTTCTATCTAGATTGAGTCTGACTATCTAGTTGATTCTCTAGAAAGAAACACGGAGTTTGTCCATGCAGATTGCTAATTCGAAATATTAGGTGTGGTTGTTAGACCCCCGCTTTTTCAGGTATTTCTGTGGGATACAGATTTATCTATTCAATAGACTTTTCTATATGAGACAAATTGGTTTATCAGGTCTTCGACTTTGGGTCGTAGCAACTCTTAGTTGTGGGTAATATCAACTAATGGAATCAAGTACATAGAGTCCTGCGGGGATTCAGAGGCATAAGGAACGCGACTGTACCTTTATTAGTGTGAGACTGGTTAGGGCTCAACTACATTCTAGTCTGAAGTTAACTTGTAGTAGTCTAGTGTCTGTAGCGGCTTAATTCAATGTGGTGTTCAAATATGGACTAGGTACCGGGGTTTTTCTATATTTTCGGTTCCCTCGTTAACAAAATTTCTGGTGTCTGTGTTATTTATTTTCCACATTATATTTGTTTATATAATTGAAATATCACAGGTTGTGCGTAAGTTCAATTAATTACATAATCCAACCTTTGGTTGTTGATATAAATTGATTGACACTTGAACATTATGATTTGGTACCGTTCAAGTTGTTTCTCATAATAATCAGGCTCACGGATTCAATTTGCTTGATTTGCTGATTATATTGAGAATCAGAGATAGAACTCTTGGATATATTTCCATTAATTGAGTCTGACTGTCTAGCTGATTCTCTTGGAATTATACTAGAGTTTTTCCATACAGATTGCTAAGCGAAATATTGGGTGTGGTTGTTAGACCCCTGCTTTTTCAGAATCTATATCGATTGAGTGCGAATTTAAACTTGACTACTTTGGTAATTATTGGATAGATTGATCCAACCAGGCAAGGGAGTTTTATTAGATTAAATGGAAGAGCCTTTGCATATGACTTGATATATCTTTATCTTGAAAGAATCGAAAGAGTTGTTACAAAACAGATTTGTTGTTCCTTTACTGTTTGGAATACGATCCAAAGGAATTGTTCCAGTGCGCGCACTCATTGAAGTCGGAAGCGCAGGGATACTGAGGAAACTAAGTGAACTATTGGTAGTTGCTTGGTCTCAACTATGCGAAGTTGGTTTATATTTTGTATAGCGGCTTAATTCTGAGAGTATTCAATTCTGGATTAGGTCCCGGTGTTTTTCTGCATTTGCTGTTTTCCTCGTTAACAAAATCTTGCTGTGTGATTTACTTTTATTTTCCGCAATTATATTTGTGTATATAATTTAAATTAAATTACACAAATGTTAACTCTATTATACTTGATAGTGATCCTATAGAGTTTGGTTAAGTCCGAACCTATTATCAAGTATCATACTTCGTTGTTATATTATCTTGATCTTGTATCCATAGTCAATCACACAAGTTATCCTGTTATTGTATTTTATCGATATTGTATCCATAGGCGATCACACAAAGTGTGAACCGATTTGTTGTATTATCTCGACTCTCTCCATAGACAATCACTTTCGGTAGAGGACTTATAGGTGGATAATTAAAATATTGTGATGTATTTAGGTACCCTCATCTTTTCAATTGGTATCAGAGCAGGCAAACACAAAAAGATATAACAATTTATGTTTGGTGCGATCCAATCTGTGTTTGGTGTGATCCAACCTATAAGAAATGAATTCGAGTTCACATGAATCGATTTCAGTTAACGTACCGCCAAGATTTGACGGAACAAATTATGAGATCTTTTCTTCTATCACGAGACTTTAATACTTGCCTATTAGTCGTCGATGGTTATAATCGCCCGAAAATAGAAGGTTCGGAAACTAAGTTTAAATGCTTGGTGGATTATTAAGGCGAAGAAAAGGCTTTTTCAAAACAGAATTCAGATGGTTTGAATGTAACTATACATGATGTAATCCACGATCTACAATATCATGTATCCACATGCCAAACTTCACAGGAAGCTTGAAATAAACTTTAGATAGTATTCGAAGGAAACTCATCAGAAAAGGAAGCTAGACTTCTAACTCTCACTTGTGATTTGGAAAACCTTCAAATGGATGACAATGATACTTTTGAATAGTTTTATATTAAACTCTCTGAGATAGTAAATGCTTCTTTCTCTCTTGGAAAGACTATTTATGAAAAGGATATAGTGTGCAAAATTCTTAGGTCATTGTCATCTAGATACGAATCTAAGAAGCATGCAATCATAGGAGAAAATGATCTATCAACTCTTTCACGAAGCACACTTGTTGGAAAGTTAAAAATCTTTGATCATGAATCACAATCTATTCAAGCTAAAGGAATCACTTTCAAAGTTGAAATTTTTCCAAAAGCTCCTATGGAGAAAAATAGATTACTAGATGATTCTGATGAACTGATTGCAAAATATTATGATGATGATATTGAACAATCATTATCATTAATCACTAGAAAGTTTCAAGATCTCTTAAAGAAGAAAAATAAAAAATTTATAAAAAATGTTCATCGATCTTCTCGACCCCATGATCGAGTTTCTGTCAAGAATAAAAAGTATCAAGAAGAAGATGATGAATATCAACCTCAGTGCTTCAAGTGTAAAGGTTTTGGTCATATGAATAAAAACTGTCCAAATCTCAGGAAATACATTGGAAGCAAGGCATTAGCTATAACTCTAGACGAGACCTCTGATTCATATGATTCTGAAGAAGAGGAAACAACTAATATTGCACTAGTTTTTAACTTGATTCCCTTCTTCCCCATTAGTGATTTAACCATTTTAAAAATAGACAAGTCTTCCGATGTCAAAAAATCGTCTAACGGTAAAGGGAAAAATAAGACAAAGTGTGAAACTATCTCAAGAACAATAATTGCTAAGAAGTGCATATGCAACTCCAACCAATATCAAGAAACTTCGTTAATTCGAGGTAACAAGGGAAGATTTTCAAATCATATGATACTAGATCAAGAACACTCTGTTTGTTCTAAATTCCATGATAAGAGAAAATCTCATATTAATGCCACCTAATCGGTATTGGAATTAAATCCTCACTATGTGTGCCAATTGTGTGATTGAGGAAGCAAAAATCAAGGCACATTATGTGTAGATTATGAGAATAAAATCTAGTAATTGAAAATACATTTTAAAGATTTTCGTATTTATAGGAATCTTATATTTTCTGTAGTATGAAAAATATAAAAGGATCTTTCTCATTCTCTGGTCATTCTCCGAACCATGAGTTAGGATCCGATGTCTTCTCTAGCAAAGGTGCTTGATCTAAAAGATTTTCTTAAGAATAAATATGCACCATCTCTTGATGATAAGAAGCCTAAGATCAAAAAGAGAGATTGGCTTAGCAAAAAGGAAAGAGAGAATATGCTGAAGAAAGATCAGTGTATTGAGATATTGACACAATTTTGTGTTTAATCAAAGACATAATTGCATGTTCTTGCAGAGTCCTTCATGAAAACTTCTCAACTGCAAGAAGAAATTCACAAGCTCAAGTCTGATAGTAATAATCTGCCTTCCTTTAGTGATATGAAGGATTATAGTTGCTCCTGGAATAAATAATAAGATTCGATTCTTATCAGAAAAAATATACATCAATCTCTTGAGTTTCTTCAATTATTTTATAAGGTCTATTTTGAATAAAACTATCATTATTTATGAATAAAATTATTTCTTTATAATTTTTTATTGCGATAGTTACCGATTACATAGCCTGTGAATAAATGTTTATATATGTTGCTATGTGTATTCGGTTTATGGGATGTCTGATTTCGGTTTTCATTAACCTTAATATTCGATCTCATATGATGTAACCCTTATGGTTTGTGTTGCTTTTTGATTTAGCGGGATTAAGTTTTAGCCCATGTTGGTAGGATTTGTCAAAGAATCATAAGGTGTTCCGATTGAAACTCATATGTGAAAAGTCACAATATGTTGAATCAATTTATGTTTACATGAGTTGTGTTTATCATAAACATATGTGTTTCGGGTTTTCAACTTTTGCTATTGGCACGCATTAGTTAAAACCGTTTCAACCTTTCTCTGGTAAAGGTTGCTTTTATTGTTGTTCTTTTGTTCTTGCGAGAGGATGAAAACACACTGGGGGAGAGTTTTTACTTGAACTTTCGCTTAATGATATATCTTTCTGGGGAGAAGAGGCTGCGGAGTCTGAGGTAACACATTTGTTAATTAATCATTTTCCTGTTTAAGAAAAGCCTGTTTATATTGCTTATATTTTTCTTTTGCTTAACAAAATTTCAGTACAATTGATATGTTCCATTATAGTGTATGGATGTGCGTGTGTGCATGATTCAATTGTTTCCAGTTAAGAAAAACCGTGTCAGTTTATTTGGCTTATTATTTGGTATCTTCGTTATTGTTGGGTATCAAGTGTTTTTGCTTAATGAAATTCGGTGCAATTGCGTATCTATAATGTCTATGTTTGTTTCAATTGCTTTAGGTTAAGAAAATAATTGTGCAAGTCAATTTATTTTGGTTTGTATGTATTGTTTACGGCTTAACAAAATACGGGATCATTTTTTTAGTCCAAATCAATTCCAGATAAGAGAAACTAAGTTAATTATGATCGTAGTTAGACTTATCAAATTGGAGGATTCGGTTATTCAAGTCTAACTGAATGCCTTGACAAGAAAAACTAGTTTACTAACCTAGTGTTTATCTTATCTAAAGATAAAGATCTAAGTTATTGTCTGAATAACTAGAACCTGGTGAGAGAAATAGAGTTAATTCTGATATTTATTTTGGTCTTATCGAAATAAGCGATTGTAAGTTGCAATCGGTTTAACAAGGAAATTAAGTTTCTTAGTCGATTTGTTAAACTATTAGGGAAAATTGTTTCGGGAAATTGTTTCCTTGATAACATATTAAAACTAAATTACTTGTAGTTTTGGTTTTAATATTGTTATCTAAAGTAGTATGTTAAACCTCCGTGCTTAACTCTTATAGGTTTTTCACAAGTATTTTAGATTTGTAAGATCCTTTCGGTTTGTCCTTTATTTGCTCTAACCTTTGTCATTTTGAGACAAAAAATAGGGAGAAATATATGGAGTAAACAAGTGATTTGCAATCACTAATGAAAGGAAAATTGTGCTTAAATGTTATATCTAATGAAAGAGTAAAAGCATTGACTAAGGGGGAGAAACATATCATATTGTTGTTTAGTAATTTTGACTACAAAAGGGAATAAAAAAGATGTTCGGATTGAATATCTACCTAGATTGCCTTTAGGGGGAGTAAAAGCTTTGTTATTCAAATTTCAACAACGACATTTATTGATTGAATATATGCATGTTATTGTGATGTTGAAACTTGGAATCAAGCGTATGTAGAATAAATTCTTGTAATTTGTTTATTTATATGTGAAAAGAGTTTTATCACTAAAATTGACAAAATGGGAGATTGTTCGAGCATAGCTCGGTTGAACTCACCAATCATTGGTATGTCAAGTTTGGTTGTCATATTTTAGTGACTCAAAACTCATCTAAATTCATTTGATTACATACTAGAGTCAACTTCGTTTAGGTTAGACTAGAAAGTCTAGGAATATTGAGACATACAAGTATTACTACGAAGACTTGAGAATGTGAGGAAGAAGCGAACTACAATGACAACATCATCCTTCCTCTTGAGGTTAGTAATATTGACTTGAACTGTTTTATTCCTAACGTATCTTTCAAGTTGTGCTATATTGAAAACATAATTACGAAGTTGTATATACTGTACATATTGTATAATACTCTAGTGATGTGAAATGGTCATATTTGTATTATCATAATATTAGAGAATTAGACTACGAAGTATAACGCTTATCCTTTGAACTTCGTAGATATGACATCGGCATAATCTTGTATATAATCTTATGATTATGTGAATGGGTTATGGTGAAGATTTCATCATAAGAAACAGTGTTTTACATTTGTTTAAAGGAAGTATATTCCTGAACTTGTTTTATGAATCGAAATGGAAATCGCTAGGCTTATTGATACGTTATTAATTGCAAATCTTGGGATTACCAATGTGTGTGAGATGGTAGAACCAATCGTAACTTTGTTATGTATCTTGGTATAACTAATCACAATGTATGACTTATGATTTGGTATGACTAGTTTTTATTAATTGGTGTAACCGATCTTAAGTAATCACCATGAGCTGGTATGATCGATATTTGTAATTGGTGTGACCGATCCTAGTAATTGGTGTGACCGATCACAGAGTGTTGTGTAATATATCCTTGTAATTGGTGTAACCGGTCCTGGTGATTAGTGTAACCGATCTTGGTAACTAGGGTGACCGATCACAAGCAATACCATGAATATATGGTAACCGGTCCTAGTAATTGATGTAACCAATCCTGGTAACTAATGTAACCAGTCCTGGTAACTTATGTGATCTATCACAAGTATTTCCATATTGAGATATAACTGATCCTAGTGATTGGTAGAACCGATTGAACCCATGTATGTGATTTTATGTTTGATTAATCACATATTAGTCTTGAAATACATGAGAACCAATTCTAAACTTGTTTGGAAGTGTTTTATAACTGATTCTAAGAATGTAAATCCATGTAAATATGAATAAGGATTTAATGGTAAAAATATGTCAACATACTTTGAACACGTATAATAATCTTATCATTTATTGTACAAAGATATTCCTTAGTACTCAAGGAGATCCTGTGCCGAAATAAATTAAGAATCTTTTAATTAAGATTTTTGGTTTTATATGCTTTAATTACCAGCAATTAAATGCATATATCTAGAGAATAAAAATTAGTTATATGCATTTACTAATTGGAGATTTTCTATTGAGAGATTTCAGAAATTTTGGACTAGCATTTATTGGAATTAGGAAAACCGAATTTTTATATTCATTGCATATCTTGAGAATATTTTCGTTTTTGTAAATTCCTTGGTGTCAAAACATCGTTGGTCTATAAATACTTAAGTTTGCATTTCTAGCAAACTATCCTAAAATCCAGGCAAACTTCATATTTTTGTTGTTTCTGGTGGAGCCGTCTAATCGGAGAGGAAAGTATCATAATTAGGTAAAATCTCTTACGACCTCTCATTTAAAAACTTTTGTGGGATCAAGAATCTCTACGAGTACCGTTGATGGGAAACCAGATAATTGCAGTGTTATTAGTTTTCGATTGATTTGATTGACTAACGGTTGTTGAAACTTTGATTGCACCTAGTTCGTTTATTATTGAGAATCTTTTCTTCTGATATAAGATTCACTCAAACTAGATTGAAGTATCGACGAAATCTTTAGAACTGTTTGTAGATCTAAATGCATCTTGTGATAATCCATCGTTAAAAGACTCTGTTCTGTGTGTGATTGATCACAAGAGATTCAAGTGGTGTTGTGCAGGTATTTCTATGTGTGATTTATAAGAAGATTTGAAGATTTCTTATTAGTTCCCTTATCTTTGGGTGTGCACAAACCTTGATCGGCTGGGATCCAACTAGAATCAGATTTATTCAATTGATTAGTTGCGTGAGATCGGCATCACTTCAAAGTTTCTTGTTGGAATCTATATCGATTGAATGCGAATCTAAACTTGACTACTTTGGTAGTTATTGGATAGATTCATCTAACCAGGCAAATGAGTTTATATTAGATTAAAAGGAAGAGCCTTTGTGTATAACTTGAGCCTTTAAGTTGTTAGCAAACCATAGACGATCACACGAAGTGTGAACTGATTTGTTGTATTGTATCGAATGTGTCCATAGACAATCACTTTCGATAGAGGATTTATAGGTGGATAATTAAAAGATTGTGGTGTATTTGGGTACCCTCGTCTTTTCACACAATAAACATTAAGCAAGAAAAGAGTTACAAACATCGACTAGTGGTTCATTCCTTACAAGATTGGCCAAAAAAAGGAGGAAAAGAAACCCAAATATCTTTAATACAATACTTTCTAGCCTGACGTGCAATTTGGTCTGCTAGATGATTTTTAACTCGCTTAATATACATAATTTTAAATGTTCTAGAAAGCAAAGATTAACAATCTACCAAAATATCACTACTCCTCCACCCGACATTTTTACAATCTCCGTTAACAAAATCAGGCAGTTGGATATAGTCACTTACTAAAACAACTTTAGATAGATTATTCTCTTATGTCCAAGAGATAGCCCAAAAAAGTGTAGTTGCCTCAGCACTAATCGCATATTGAATCAGTCCAAAGTCCACAATGCAACCTTTTAATCTTCCTGCAATGTCACACCAAATCATACCCAAACCTATATTAAAGTATTTGAAAGAATCATTAATGAAAATAAATTGATCCATAACATCCCTGGATATCTTAATAACTTTCCTAACAACCTGAGCATTCAGAGAAGAGGATATATAAGTGTTTATCATTCTCCATTCTTCTAATATCAAGAATAACCTTAACCATATCTATATTAACCTTTCTGAAAACCACATTACATCTCAACTTCCAAATACACCACATAATTATAGCAGTAATACTTGGCCAACCAACAACAAAGGGAGATTCACCTAAAGCTTTACCAAACCAAAACTGGAAGTAATCTTATGAGCAATATAAGTTGACCGAAACTAAAAGATGTAGAGATAAACCAAACCAAATATGGGAAGCAATAGGACATTGAATAAATATTATACGAAAACAAGTCTCTTCAACATTCTTACAAAAAAGGACATATATCATCTATACAAGGATTATAAAACTTAAGTAAGGGATTCAATGTCAAAATTTGAGCAAAAAATTTCCACATAAAAAAATTCATCTTCGGAATACAATCCGAAGACCAAACTTTTCTCCAAAAAGAAGTTTCATCTATTAAATATGTTTCATTCATATACACTTTATAAGCAGATTTAATTGTGAAAATACCATTCTTAGTATGAGCCCACTTTATTCTATCTAATTCCCCAAGATTCAACCTAATAGTAAAAAAGAATTTGACTTCAACCGAAGAAAATAAAGCATTCAAAATACTCATATTTCAGCAATTATTTTGAACATCTATAAGCTCACAGACAAAATTAAAAGCATTATGATTAGGATTATCATAAACATGCAGAGAAGAATCAAAAGGGATCCAGTTTGAGAACCAAATATTCGTAGTGGATCCGTCATTAATTTTTATAACTACATTGGATTTAATAGAATCTAAACTATTAGCTATATCTTTCCAATCCAAGAAGAATAATCAATAGCTTGGTCAATTTTTAACAAATTCTGATTCGAAAAATACTTATTTTTCAAAAATCTAGACAACAATTGATCAGGATTCTGCAGAATTCTCCAGCCCAATTTAGAAATGAAAACCCTATTTTTGGCGTAAGTGTTCCTAATTCTCAACCCACCACACAGTTTATACTTGCCAATATCACCCCAATATCTAAAGTAAGCAGCATGCCTATGATCTTTCTTAGACCATCAATAAGTCATTTGAATAGAATCTATCTTAGTAGTTAACTTTTTTGGAATCGGAAAATACGACATATGATACACAACAAGGTTAGATAAAACATGCTTCGTCACTATGAATGGAATAAACTAGGTCTTAACCCGTGCCGTAACGACACGAGATGTTTTGTCTCTAATACGATATTGTTCACATTTCTCTTGCTTCATTTTTTCGTGGGTAATTATTTTAATATTCAAATAAGTTTTGGGCAGAAAAATAATGGGTTACCTGATCTTTTTATTTTACTTAAGCATGTTATTTAAATTTATTATCTGGCCGGAGTAATAATGTTGTGCCAACATGAAAATAAATAAAATTAAATAGATATTTTCCCCAATTATTGTTCTATCTCACCATAATTTTAAATTTCAAAAAGAATATTTCATCTAACAGTACATATACCTAAACTGGCAATCCAACTCCATGATTGTTTATGACTACATGGGTTCCGAAATTATTGATAACTAAGGCTCTAAGGAGTGAAGCAAAAACCCGATATAGATAAAAACTATTATTTATTTTTTGCAAATGTGACAGTTATAAAAATGAAGAACCCTTGGTTATTGGAAGGCTGAGATATACACGTGTGAGCTGAAAAAATAAACTTATAAAAGTAAATTAAAACATGTGTAAGATTCTTTCTCAATCATATTGATAACATAAAATTCAAGAAATTCATGGATAAAAAGATTTCACACCAACTATGCTAAGTAGTGCGTGAATGGCGTTTTCACATCTAGTGTTACTCAAGTAATTTGGAGCAATAAAGAGCATAGTCATATTGATATTTGTATCTACATAAATTCAACTAACCAATTCTGAAGAAAAATTATTAGTTTCAAGGTAAAGCCGACACAAACTTATGTAATCGTCCTTGAGATTAAACAAATACCCCAACATTAGTCAAATAATGTCTACAAATACGGGATCGATACAGACTGCTAACATGAAAAATGAGAGACTAACATCATTATTACAAAGTAAATACCCTATGTGTATCAAATTTTGTTAACCAATTGTTAACCGAATATGTATTCAAATCAAAAAGTCGTCAACTTAACACAAAAATATAAAAGAACCCAAGTTAAATCAATACTTGCATAAACAAAACTTATAGGAAAATTTCGTAATTATTAATACCTATAAAATAATTATTATAGATTTAATTACGGTAGGACGAAATCACCAAATTAATCTGTAGAAACTTCACTGGATATGTAGCAAGTCAGAGAAGTTTGCTCTGGTGGTGATGTGCTCCATTTAAGTGTTGTTCGATTGATTATTTTTTTAGAAGGTTTCGGTTCTCATTGGAGAAACCGAGAGGGAGCGTTTCATTATATTCATTATCATTCAGAAATACAAGACCAACTCGCGCGCTGCTTGCGGGATCTCAAGACAACCGTAGATTTATCTATTGGAGGGAGAAACCTTGATATTAAATATGTATTTTTTAGTATTTATTATATAACGTGACATCCAATTTTTTTTTTTAATTTTCATGTATTTTAACCGAGTTTATATTAGCATTAATACGATCAACCACGTTTCAGCGTTTTATTCTAATTCTTTCTCCACCACCACCACTGTCCATCCATCGTAGAATATTGGGCACACTTATAACTTTTAATCCCAGACGTTATGTATAAAGTTTAGGTTTAACAAACTTTGGTCGTCAATTAATTTATTCAACTATGTAGATGCATTTTACTACAAACTACATCCAAAGGATAGAAATCTTCTACTCATGCAAGTGAAAGTAAGAGCTAAACAAATGACACAAAGATTTACGTGGTTCGGTATGATTACCTACGTCCACGGAGGTGAAAGGATGAATCTTATTACTTCAAGGTGTTACAATGGTGTTACTCTCCAGGTTGAGATCTCTTACCACATGAACTAGTTCCAACTCTCTTTCTCTCTAGTGCGATTTCAAGTTTCTCTCCCAAAATTACAACCTACCTCTCTTGGATACAAGTTCTTATATTTATAGGGGTGGTTACATACAATCAAACTATGGTGCTGGTCACAATACATCTAATTTGAAGTCCTGTTGTCGGGCCCGCTCGCATCGTCCCCTCTTCTGTGATTATGGACGATGTGCTTTGGTTCCTTAGCAGTCTCTCGTCCGAGCCGATCCTTTCGGGTGTTCTCTGGGTGCAATGTCGCCCTTCCAATCCTTTCGCCCTTGCGATTGGCCGATATGACGTGTGTCTTCTTATCCCTTTGACTACCGCTCCTCGTTTGACCCAATACGTCTCGTCTGTTAGCTTTGTCAGAGGCCTGGGGTCGAGTCTTGTCCGACAAATGTAGAGTGATCACGTCCGATCCATGTGGCTCCTTAATTCTCGCGCCTTCCAGCCTCTATTCTGTGCTTCTCGCCTCTTCATATTTAGGTACATCATAGCTTAATATGTTGCCACCGAGACTTGTGGATATTCTACACCTACATTTATGCCCCTTCTTTCGCTTGTGTGGCAGAAACAAGTGGAATAAAGTCGTCCCATATTCCCACGTCATCGTTCATGCCGCGATTTCCGTCATGCAGTCCCCCACTAACTCCTCTTTATGACCTATAACCGTCGGCGTCGGTTACCCTTTTTCTTCCTTTAAATACTCCATTCTCCTCTTCTCTTTCTTCTACTTCACCATTTTTTCTTTTAGTGATTTCCATACAAAAATTTGCCTATATGCAAAACACTTCCTACAAAAGCAACTATTTTTTTCGAGATTCTTCATCACTTCCTACCTCTGTAAGCCCTTATCTTCTTGATTTTCTTCCTTCACCTCTTCATCACCGAGTGCTACAGTCTAGTTCAAAGTGGATTTTGTCGGGGATGGATGGAGAGACTGAGTTACATTTTCGTCATCCCAACCTTCTTCACCAATTTCCGAGTTCTGTACTACTCACGTCCATGGCTTCTTCTCCCTCAATGACTGAGAAAAGGTGTGTTGACGATGTTTTTTCCGAGATTGATGCTTTTCCCATTTATTCCCTATTTTCGTTTGATAGTCCTTCCAAGTATGATAATCGCGCCATGAAATCTATCTTTTCTGATGGTTCTCCTTCTATTTCGTGCAGGTCCGAGAAAAGGGGGAAACATATCTCCGACGAAGAGTTCATTGAGCAATTGAAAGACAAGTACGATCTTCAGGACTATGAAGTTTCCCTGATCTCGGGCCAAAACAGCACCCTGAGGAAGACCGACATGGAGAAGTACGAGCAGTTGGCTGAATGCGTGGTTATCACTCATGGACAGCTGGAGCTAGGTCTCTGTCTCCCTTTGTACAATCTTAATATCCATTTCTACTATGAGGTTCTCTCCCAGCTCAAGACTTATCGCGCTCTAGATCAATGGACTGGCAACACTTTTTGTATTATGGATGAATGGAGAGATCTCCGAGATGGTCATGGATCTACTGCCGACTGATCGACCTACAAGCCTGAGGACGCTCCAGAATATACCGTTGCCAATTTCCTTGCCAATTATCGAGATGGTACTTCAACCAACGGCGAGCTTGCCGGTTTTGCTGCTAGTCCTCATCATCACAGAATTATGCCCAAGAATGTTGAAGGATGATGCTAGATGCTGATCCCCTCGGCCAAGGTTCTAACAGGTGACCCCGTCATACCAATGACCCAATTTATCCCCGAGTTCCACTCCTTGTCCGAGGTCCTATTTTACATGGTAGCTTCCCGTCGCCTCCATTTCCCGCCGAGCCCTATCCTTTCTGGGTAGTTAATGATGATAAGGTTGATAAGGTATGTGTCTCCTTCTGCTTTCCTCAATTTCTATCTTGTTAATTTTGACGCCAATTGGCTATTTTTTGTCATCAAATCCTCAGGGAGATTCTACCAGGGCCGCCGCATCGTCGAGAAAGAGGGGTACTGGTACAAGGGTTGAGGAAGACCATGGGAAGGTAACAAACACAATGATTTTATTATAAGTACATGTACTTGCCCCTGTTTTTTGCCTTCACATGTTCTGACGAGAAGCCTTGTGCAGAAATTTCCTAGGCACGATGATGATGAAGATGGTGTGCACGAGGTTGATCCCCAACCTCTTAGGCGTAATCCTCTTAGGGGAAAGCATGTTGCTACTAAGCTGCAGCGGAGGCCGAAAACAATCATCTATATCCTCGATGAAGATGAGATATTCAGCGAGGATTTCTCGGATGATAAGGGCGATGGGAAGGAGATGGGCGATAAACAGGAGCCCGTAAAGGAGCCCGAGTTGGAAAAGATTGTGAATGTTGAACCGGTAGTATTTCCTCATCTTCCCCGTATCACTGAAGGGTCATCGTCTAGTGTTGAAACCTCCTTTACCGTTTCTGGCCCTATTCTGAATTCTCTTGGATAACTTACTTCCCCCGACTTCGGAGCATATACTGATGAACAAAAGCTTGCTGCCGTGCCCCTTTATGGCGACATAGCTCAGACATACTGTGGTGAGTGACTCTGCATGTCCGGGGATGCCCCACTCCTTGATTTCTTCCTTATTGTCGCCTACCACCCTAACTCGCTTGCTTGTATTAGATCCTTAATCGGGTACAGTTGGATGCCACCAATCGTCATAGGGAAAGGCAGTTGGTGGAGTCTCTCCATCTTCAATTGCAGAACGATAATAGTTGCGCGCGCGAGCTAGAGATTAAACTCGCCGATGCTCAAGGTATGTTACAATTCTGTAAACCTTAGCTTATGTTGATTGAGTTTATCATGCCAATATCCTGAGTCAGATATTGTTCTGCTAGCCGAGATAGCTAGTATAGGTTTAGATGCTTCCTCGGAGTTTAGGATCATGAAGAGGAAGTGGGATATCGAAAAGGATTTAGTGGAGAATCTTTATCGGCGAATTGCAAACAAGGATGGGAAAATAGATCGCCAGGCTGATGAGATCACAGAACTTCAAGATGAATTAGAACGATATCGTCAGTTTGAGTATGCCCCTGAAGAAATAGACAATTTACGAGCTCACTTAGGGTCTTCTCAACGCCTTGCTGCTGAAAAAACTGCTTTGGCCACGAACTTAGAGCAACGGGTAGACGCCTGAAAATTGCAGAACCGAGATCTTCACGAGGATCGCCGACGAATATTGAGGGATAAAGATGTAATGGAGCGAGCTAATTGGGATCTGCTGGACAAAGTGGGTGAATTCGACAAAGTGGTGGGTGAACTAGGATGGAGTAGGTCACAGCTTTCAGTGCTCCAGGTGTCGCGCAATCGTTTAATGGACGAGTGGAGTGAACATAAGAAATACTTCCCTAGTAACGAATTCAATGAGTAGTGCTATAACGAGCTAACCATGATATTATCCAAGGCCGAGGTTGAGTTGTCCAAGTCGGTAGAGTCGCTTCAGTCAGTGTTACCAGCCCTTTCAGGCGTCGTAGGCGATGTGTTGGGGCAGTTCTGTAGGATTAGATAATTTTTTGTACTTGTGAAATTGCTAAACCATATTCAATGAATGATCACGTGTTGTTGTGATCTTGTAGCCGAGCAAAAACGCTCTCACGAATTGGATCTGGAGATCCGACGGTTGAAGCGGGTCGAGGCCGAGTTGGGTTCCAAGCTAGCCGATGCAGAGGCGGCCAATTTGCAACTTATCCAACAGGTTGAGGATGAATGCGTCGCCCATGAAGAGGAGATAGACGAGAAGGTCCGGACAGATATTTCTGAGTATGTGGAAGATAAGTGGAGCGAGATCGTGCAAAATAGGGCCGGTGTTGTTCCTCCCAAGGCTTGAATTCCCCTTTTGTAGTGCCGCACCACTAAGTTTCCCTTTGTCCTGGGTTGTAAATCGCTTTGAACACATATTCCCCTTTTTACTTCTGATACGTTGCTTGTTTTTTTAAATGGGGGTGCTGCGTCACCGATGCTGTTCTTTTTATTTCTGTGATAATTTGTGTTTCGAGTGGTTTCATGACACTTTCCGCGCTTCCTTAATTGGCATATGACGCTGTCATTTTAGCTCTTGTTTCTTGTGTCACTCCTGCAATTGTTGATTATGCATGTTAGTATTCTAACATTTTCTGTCGAACACACCCAAAAAGGAGGGTCATCGAGACCAATGCCATGTCCTTATCGGGGTATCTCATCACTATCTCTCGGATTCAGTGGAAGGGTATTAGTCAACCTAATTATAGGCTTGATTTCCCCGAGTGGTTATCGATCAACCAATCTCGGGCAAGTGGTCACAACCACTTGCGATGGGGCGACCTTTGAAATGTAAGTATGCCACCTAGCTGAGAAGACCTTACGTCTTAGCATCCTATGGAACTGGTTTCCAACCACCAGAACCCTTAGGCTACCTCGGCACTTGCACACTACCACTGCCCCGAGTACGAATAGCCAGGCGACTGTAAGGCACCTTGGAACTTCCACACTGGCTTTTCCCCGAGTACGAATGCCCATTCGAGTGTAAGTCACCTCGGAACTTCCACACTGGCTTTGCCCCGAGTACGAATGACCATTCGAGTGTAAGTCACCTCGGCACTTCCTCAATGGTGTTGCCCCGAGTACGAATGACCATTAGTCGCTCATGCCCTATCTCATACCCCTCACGGTTTTATAGAAATAAAAGACAAATATGCTCACCTTTTCACCGCACCTCCCTTCATGGGTGGTAGAGCTTCAAATACTTGACGTTCCAGGGTTTGGACTCTTTTGTTCCATCGAGTCTCATTAGCCGATACGATCCCTCGCCTTCTTTAGACGCAATTATATACGGCCCACCCCACTTTGGTGCTAGCTTTCTGCCCTTTTTGTCTCGCTCCCATTCGGCCAGAAACTTTAGTACTTGCTGCCCTGGATGGAATTCTCTTGGGAGAACACGCTTGTTGTACTCTCGATGTAACCTCCTTTGATAGTTTTCCATTTTTTGTAGCGCTATCTCCCTTGTTTATTCTAGAACGTCGAGTTTTGCCAAAATTAGATCGGACGAGACGTTTCACCTCCAAGCTTCTATTCTAGTAGTAGGGATCATTCCTTCCGTTGGTAGAATCGCCTCGGTTCCGTAAGTAAGCATGAACGGCGAGAACCTTGTAGCTTCCCTCCGTGTGGTTCTATATGCCCATAAAATTTTGTATAGATTCTCGCACCAATCACCATAATCCCCATCCAATTTCTTCTTCATGTTGTCGGCGATTGTTTTGTTAGTGATATCGGCCTGCCTATTACTCTGGCGGTAAATGGGGGTAGCTTTACTCTTCCTTATGTTGTATGTGTTGAACAAAAGATCAATGTTTTCCCCTTGGAGTTGTTTACCATTATCGGAGACGATGGCCACTGGGATCCCGAAACGGCAAATGATATGATCCAAGATGAATTTGAAGACGTCTTTGTCTCGGATGTGTCTTAGTGGTGCTGCCTCTACCCATTTGGTAAAGTAGTCCGTGGCCACAATCAAGTATTTCCTATGCCCTGTTCCTACATGTAACGGTCCGACAATGTCTATTCCCCATTTGGCAAAGGGCCATGGGCTTACAAAAGAGTTAAAAGGTACTCTTGGTGCCTATATTTTCTTGCCAAATCGTTGACATTCTTCACAATCTTTCGTCGTTTCCTTTGCATCTTGGTTCATGTACATCCAAAAATAGCCCATTGTCTTTGCCTTGGCCGATAAGATTCTTCCCGAACTGTGGTTTCCGGCGGCTCCATAGTGTAGCTCATGCAAGATTGTATGGCCTTACTATCTACTTAGGCATCGTAAAAGTGGCCTTAAGTAAGATTTCCTATATAAGATCCCTTCTCTTAGCTCGTAAGCGCCCGACTTACTCTTGATTTTATTTATCTCAGGCCGACCCTTGGGTAACTTTCCTGTTTCCAAGTATTGGTGTATCGTCTTTTGGCAATCGCCTTCTTTATATCGATCGGCCGTGTTAATATCCACATCAATCCGTACGTCCGGTACTTCTGGGATCGAGGGAGTGAGGAGCCTCATAACACGAATGCCCTCTATGCTCGGGTCTACCAGCTGTGAGGAGATGTAAGATATAGCATCCGAATGCCTGTTATCTTTTTTACAAATTTGACGGAACTTAATGATTGGTATTTGGTTGATGTAAAATTGGGCGAGTTCCCAATACTTTTGAAACACGGGGTCGTGTGTCACGTATTTGCCCATGATCTGCCGAATCACCAATTGTGAATCACTAGTTAGGCGAACCTCCTGTAGCCCCATTTCGATAATTATCCGTAAGGCGTGGATTATTGCTTCGTACTCGGTGACGTTGTTTGTTGCTTTGAATTCCATCTTAAACGAGTGCACTATATTTCTTCCTTTCGGCGTGTTGAAGACTAACCCAAGGCCTGACCCCTCTTTGTTTGATGCCCCATCGACGAAGACTTCCCACCGTGTAGGACTACTGGCTTCTAAAAGGTCTGCGGGTTCTTCTCGTTCTTCCATCATCCCAGGTATATCTTCGACCTCATCTTCATCGTTTAGTGGGAAATCTGCTAAGAAGTCGGCCACTACCTGTCTTTTGATCGCCGTCCTTGTCTCGCACACCACATCATATTGTTTGATTAAAGCTCCCCATTTAGAGATTCTCCCTGATCGCCCTGCATTATCCAAAACTGCTTCGATAGGCGATTTGGTGAGCACCCGTATACGATGAGATTGGAAATATGTTCTGAGTTTAGAAGCAGCAAAGTCTAGCGCCAGTACCATATGCTCCATTCTGGTATAGTTTTTCTCAGCTGGGCTTAGTGTTTTGCTAGTGAAATACACCGACTTCTTTGTATTCCCCTCCGTCCTAACCAATACTGCACTAATGGCATATGGTGTCTCCCCTAAGTATATGGTAAGGATTTCCGACATCTCAGGCCTCTGCAGAACCGGGAGGCTGGCTAGGTGTAACTTGATATTTTGAAAGGCCTCTTCGCTAGCATCCGTCCATTGGAACTTCTCTCCTTTCTTCAGAATGTCGTAAAAGGTTTTACATTTATCCGATGATCGTGACATGAATCGCCCCAATGCTGCTATGCAACCATTTAGCTTCTGCACATACTTTACTGTCATGGGAGATGGCATTTCTAAGACAGCCCTAATCTTCTCGGGGTTGCTTCTATCCCTTTGGGGGTGATGATATATCCTAGGAATTTCCCTGACGTGACCCAAAAGTCGCACTTGGCGGGGTTAATCTTCATCTTGTGTTTCCTCATTGTCTGAAAAATCTCACGGAGGTCTCAGACGTGATCCTTTGCTCGGCGACTCTTGACTAACATGTCGTCCACGTAAACTTCTATGGTGTTGTGGATCTTGTGTTCGAACATATCTCCTACCAATCTTTGATATGTAGCACCGGCGTTCCTAAGTCCAAATGGCATTTTGGTATAACAATACAGCCCCCTTGGTGTGAATAAGGAAGTATGCTCCTGATCCCCGGGTGCCGACGGTATTTGGTTGTATCCCATGTATCCATCCATCAATGCCATCACCTCATATCCAACTATTAATTCTACCAGTTGGTCTATGCTTGGGAGAGGGAAGTTGTCCTTCGGGCAGGCCTTATTCAAGTCACTAAAATCAATACATATTCTAACTCCTCCTTTTTTCTTGGGTACTACGACCATATTAGATATCCACTGCGGGTAATGGGATTTTCTGATTATCCCGGACTCATGTAGATATTTTAGCTCGGCCTCAACCGCTGCCTGTAACTCTGGTGCGATTCGCCTCATTTTATGTCTAACGGGTTTGAACCTCGGATCAATCTTCAAGTGGTGAAAACAGACCTCCGGGTCAATGTCCTCTAAATCGTGTACTTCCCAAGCGAACGCGTCTAAGTTTTCCATTAACACTTTCATGAGTGGGATTGCTTGTTCATCCGAGAGCAATGTCCCGATCCTTACTATCCTTGGCTCATCAACTGTCCCCAAATTATTTCCCGAGTCGGCTCAACTGTCGAGAAGTTAGACTTAGGTTCCCTGAGTGGAGCCGTATCCTTTAATTGTTATAAGTGGAAATTAATAAAATTCCCATGAGGGGGAATCTAATTAAGAAAATTCCCACGTTTTTTTGGAAATTAATAAAATGCCCACGAGTTGACCTTTTCCGTCCCGTTTTTTCAAAAAAAAACGGCTAACAGACGTTACATGACATGTGGCACTAAATCTGCTATGCAAATGACATTCTAACCCCTAAATCAGCTGGATCGGCCCGTATTGGAACTATGACTCAGCATGAACTCGGGTCATGAGTGACATCACGTCATCCACACGTGCAAACTTCAGTAACGGTAGGCTGACACGTGTCACTATCTTGTAGTAAACAATCAATGTCCCAGATTTAATCCCTTTTTATAACGGTCATATTCTCTTTCAGCCTGTATAAAAACCAATGATCAGAACCAAGTTGACCAAAAAAACAAACCAACTACATATAGTCATGAGCAAAAATCTAATACATTCTCCTAGTAGTAGTAGAAACAACAACATCAAGGCTAGTGAAGAGAACCAACCAAATCTATGTTCAATCTGTGATGTAGGAAGCCATGAATCAAAGGTTTGTCCTTGGATGTATTCTAGGTGTAAACATATACCTTGTAATGGCATAAGGCAATTACTTAGATCAAAGACAACTGAAACAAAAGGTGAAATGTTCTTCAAGTGCTCAAATCCTACCTGCACATACTTTGAATTGTTTGCTTTAGCCATTGATGTAGTCAGATGTGCTGATATCGAGCTTCCATTTAAGATTTGTTGCTGTGTTTGTGGAGAAGCTGGTCACTCCTACAAAAAATGTCCACTGCACAGTCTACAATGCTTCAAAGATCACTGCAAATCAGAAATGAAACTGAAATTATGTAAGAATAGTCACAACTTCAACATAGCTTATCTTACCTGCACAGATTGTGAAGCTTTCAGATGGGTTTCTGATCACATAGTCATTGCTGCAAGGGAAAGTGTTATGCATTCAAGTCTTCATGTCAAAGAAATATGTAAGGAAGTTAACAAAAAGCTTCAATGTAATTTTCCCTACTTTAAACTAATAAACTTTGATTAATATTAAAAGTTACTTCAAATCCATATTGTTTTGTCATCCATAAACAAGTTCAGACCTAAAAGCATCTGAAACAAAAGACAAACACTGCAAGAAAGGATGACAGATCCAACAAAAAAGCAAACCACACACATTACTTCTTCTTTGCATTATTTATCTTCTTTCCCTTAGCCTGTGTAACAGTAGCAATATTCTGAGCCGCATATTCAATACTTGCAAAAGTTTGACTGAAACTTTATGTGTTACTAGGCCCTGCAGATGCAGATCTTTGAGTGTTTGGTACTGGAGGTGGTTTTCCATGAGAGGATGTTCTTGCATAAGACTCACCAACATATAATGCTTTTCCCCTTGCAGTGCTAGTTTCAGCTCCATCTTAGTTTGTGAAAGTGAAGTTTGTAGCATCACACTCAGTTCTTGGCCTATATCCAGTTTGATTCTTACCAACATCACCACTTTTACAAGTTCTCTTGTTGTGACCTTCTGTAGATCCACACTGAGTACACTTCCTTTTCTTCTTCTCAGTTTTAGGTTCATCATAACTTCTTCTCCTCTTTGAATGAGGTCTGCCAGGCTTTCTTTGGCTGGGAGGGTGTAGTATCTTGTTTTCCAATGGTGGCTGCAACAAGAAACAAAGAAAAGAAAAGATCAAAGAAGAAAGAAGAGATGAGATGGGAACTGATGAAACCCTAAAATGCTTTTAAATAGAAAATAAAGTTAAAGTTTAAAGTAAATGCACAACAACCCATAAAGTATAGAATAGTACCTCTGGATAGTCAGAAATGTCTTCTAGTGGAATTTTTTTTGGAGCATATGTGGTCCTATAATAATCCACAGAATATTAAGGAGAGCAATTACCTGACAAAACAAATATAAATTAAATTGTTAAAATCTTGCCTTGAATATTTGGTGGTACATTAATGCATAAATAAAAGAGAAATAAAAAATATAAATGCCACAATAAATGGTAAGATCAAGACACATACTCAGCCCAATTTGGTGAGATTGTCTTCAACGCAGACACAGCATGTTGACAGGGGAATCCCCTAAACTGCCACTGCAAACAAGTGCACTTCTTCTCAATAAAATTGACTGTGAATATTTTTCTGGTGGACATGTTGGTGAGCAAATAAACCTCCCCAACAACACTAGCTTGAACATGGAATTTTTCACTAATAGCAAACATTTTTTTGATAAGGTCCTTAGCTTTAGGAACCAAATCTCCAGATTTCCACTTTGTACATTGTTCCCTTCTCTTTGTAAACATTTTCATCACCAATGAACCATACAATATTCCAAGAATAACTATAGGTTTATCTCTCAGTTCAGTAGCCATTGAATTAAAATATTCAGAAAAATTGTTATTCAGATGCTCACAACATCTAGTGGGATCAAAAAAAGCCCTAGCCCAATTACAGTGACCTTTTTTCATAAGATACTCTGCAGCTTTAGCATTTTCTTGGTACATAGCAGTCATGTGTTCCTACATTACCCATTTGTACTTTAGTATGTATTTACATTACTCTAGAAATGTAAATACGAGCAAATTTAAAAGAAACAAACCTCAAAATGCTTTATCTTGTAGGCTTTGGCAGCATTCCACATTGATCTGTGCAAGGTGGGGGACTTGTAAGTTTTCTTGAAATTCTTGTAATTGTGCCTGCAACATAATTCACACACAAACAAAATGTAAAATTAATCATTGTAAATAAAGAAGTTATAAATTTGCTACAACAAATTTAAAAGTAAGATAATTACCTCCAACAATATCTATGGGGCATACCAGGAAACACCTCTGCAACTGCTTCTAACAAACCTTTCTGCTGATCTGATATGAAAGTGACTTTTCCAGAATGATGAGCTAAGATCCCTGGTGCCAAATCTCTGAGGAATATTAACTAGTTCTCTTTGGTTTCATTGCTAGCCACTCCAATACCTAGATGTACTAATCTATTCTCACCATCAAGTGCTGTTGCATCCATTAAGACACCACCCCACTTGCCAGTAAGATAGCATGCATCAAACCCTACAACACCTCTGCAAGACCCCTGAAAAGCTTTCATTGGTGCAGCAAATGATATTGTCATAGTTTCAAACTTGAAATCTGCATATGCAGGTTTCAACATAAGTTTTTTCACCCAAAAAAAAGTACCAATACAGAATAAAGAAGAATACAATACTGAAATATTAAAAGAACCTACCTTTTCTTCCATATGTAAACTTGGCAACAGATCCTGGGTTAGTATTGGCCACCATTGAACAAAACTTAGGTACATCAGCATAACTTCCTTCATAATCTCCAAAAAATTCCTCTAGAACCAGATTCCTAGCTTTCCATGCACAAATATTGGGAATGTTGATGTTATGAGTACCTGCAAAGTTTTCTTGAATATTCTTGGGCTTTGGTATGAAATCCCCAGAACTTTCTTTCAAACTTTCAAGTACAACATCTTTTACAGTTTCTGGATCAGCACTCCTATTCTTACTTTTCTTATCCCCAACACATGTGTGTTCCAAGTTAACACTTTTAACAACAAAAGTTGACTCATTTTTTACTCTACTAGCATAAACAAACCATTTACAGTCATATTCATCCTTAAACCTACACTGAGCCCTAACTTGCATAGAACAACTTTTTCTACATTTGAACTGCCAATTATGAATGACACAAAACTTTTTAAGATGCTTTTTAAAATGTCTCTTGTTATGAATGGCATACTTTACCAATATATTACTAGGATCCACTGGTGGTATTATATCTTCTTCAGGGAATAGATTTGGATCATCTTCCTCAGCAATGTTATTGATATCTGGTTGGTATTTGTTGTACCAATCAGGTTTGCCACTAACTTTATTAATCACTACTTCAGGGCCACCATCATCTTTATCTTCAGCTTCAAGAACACTACCATCTTCATCTGTAAAGTACAAACATTAGAGTTATTATACTTACATAAATTAAGATTTAACATTTGTTACTACAACTCTATTTTCAAGATTTACCACTTTTCATACCTTCACTGCTACTTGATTCCTCATTGTGAGCTTGAAATTTATATGTATTTAAATATTCAGCATAATCCTTCTCATCATCTTCATCACTATCAAATATTAAAGGGGCATCTGGATCTTCAACTGGGTTACACTCATCTAACTCAGTATTCTCTAGCTGCACATTTTCCTCATCTTTAGATTGATTCTCATCATTGTACACAGTGCTTCCTTGTGTTACATTAAACCAGTAATCATGGTTAAAGCTCTCTTGACTTGGTTGATCAAACTTCTTATGTGTTGTATTAGTTCCAACTCTATTTGCTTGACTCAAACATGACATACTCTCTTGACTTGGTTGATCAAACTTCTCTTGATATGTTTGACTGCTACACTGTGTTGTATTAGTTCCAACTCTACCAAGCTGACTCAAAGATGACATACTCTGCACTTCATTCAATAAATCCACATAACATAATTTCCTAGATGCTCCTCCTTGTTGATGAAAGTTCTGCACTTCAGAAGCTGTATTTAACCTCGGTGATCTCCTAGGTGTCTTAATATTTTCCTTTGAGACAGGCTTCTTATTTGTCTTCCAAGTCTTCTTTGGTGTCTCATCATTTGCTATAACTGGAAGCTCCATTGCAGCATTCAATAAGTCATCATCTCCAAATTCAGAATTAGTTATAGACAACTTCAGATGTATAAAATCTGCTTCATCAGATACAGAAGTGTCCCAGAACTTAAAGAAGTCCTCATTTGTTACCAAAGATTAAGGGGAACATGGATCATCAGGTGTGTAATACAATTTCACCATTTCTTCTTTTTCCAGACCCAACCTTGCATGCAACATTTTCTCAAATCTCTTCAAATCAATTTCTTCTTTGTCTATGTGAGGGAATTCTACTGTCATCTTACTAATCTGAACATACACACTGATGTTTCTGTAGGGATAATGAACATATCCCTTGCAATAGAACAACAATTACCCAAATTAGTCTAATTGAAATACCAAATACAAATTAAAACTGCAATTCCAAACTGAAACCCTAATCCCTTACAAAATTCAACAAATTAAAACTCAAATTACAAACCCCAATCAAAATATTGAAAACATAATTAAATCAAATACCCAAACTAAAACCATAATAACATCAAATTCAAACTCTAATTACACATAAAATGGACAAAATATTTAAAAAACAGAATCTGATACTATATTTTTTTGATCGGGATTATTGATTTTGTTTTTAAACCAAAAAACAAAAAAACAATCTCACAGCACCCATCATAGATTTGATTCCCTTTTCAAACAAATAAAACCAAACAAATCTAATAAAATATAAAAGAAACAGATCTAAATAGAAGAGAACAAAGTTAGGGTTTATGAAAAAAACTTACGGCTTAATCGACTTAGACTTCGCCTTCTCCTTTTTGCTCTTCATTTTCACGTTTACATAAATAGAAATCTAAATACCCTAAGTACAATTACGAAGAACAAATCTTCGATTTCAATCACTCATAATCGTGTTCTTCAGACTCATAGATACAGAGAGAGGCGGATAAAATGAGTGGGAATGAATGAAGTAAACCCTAGACTTCGGCTTAAACTCGCTTTTCTTATCGGGGTATATTGGTCATTATGCCCACCAATATCTCATCTCATGTGATGAGATATTGACTAAGTAAAACGAGTTTTACCAAACTCGTGGGGCCAGACGGAAAACGTGACGGCATGGGCATTTTATTAATTTCCAAAAAAACGTGAGCATTTTCTTAATTAGATTTCCCCTCATAGGCACTTTCTTAATTTTCCCTTGTGATAAAGGGTCTTGCTCTTGGGTCTCGTACGCCATGACTGCTTGTGAAATAGTCTCCTCCAATTCTTCTGCAGCCTTAGCTTCTTTGGCTTTATTATTCTCTTGCCTTTGTCGAGCTCGCCGATCTTCATTAATTTTGGCATCAATCTGCATGCATTGTCGTGATGCTTGGGAGTCACCTACTACCTCAGCTATTCCCATGTAGGTCAGGAACCTTAATCTCTGATGATATGCCGATGCCACCCCTTTAATCCCAGCAATCCATGGACGTCCGATAATTGCTTCATATGGCGAGGCGACGTCGACCACACAAAAGGTGGTTAGAGTGTCAAGGTAGCCCCCACCGTCCGAAACCCTCAGAGTTACCTCGCCCTTAGGTATGGTTACTATCCCGTTGAAACCGTAGATGCGATATGTTGAGGGGACGAGGATGTTGTCCGATAGCTCCATTCTCTTGAACGTATCGTAGAATAGCACCTTGACTGAACTTCCTCTATCTATGAGAATCCTTCTTACTCCCCACCTCTCAATTAATAACGTGATGACCAAGGGATCACTGTGATCTTGCCCATTTGCTGGGACATCCTTGGCCGAGAACGAAATAGGTTGCATCATCCAAGGTTCCATTGGTAAGGTCTTAGCTACACTAAATATTTCTCTACCATTGCGGTCCCTCTTGTGAATCCTTGAAGTGATTACTGGGCCGAGAGTGTAGTCTTGCATAGTTGAGTGTGAAATGGTATTCACAAATTGAGTTAACCTATCAATGCGAACTTGATGAACCGGCACATCAAGTGTTATTGTCGGCTGAGATGGGTGTCGGACGAAATTTCTCAGGTATCCATCTCGGATGAGGTGCTGAACGATATCCTTCACTTCTCGGCAGTTATTAGTGGAGTGGCCCCTATACTGATGGTAATAACAGTACTCGGGGTGACCCTTGGTTTCTTTGAACTGGACTCCCCTTGATGCTGGGTAATTGATATCGTTCATCTTCTCGACTTCCTTGAATACTTCCTCCAAAGGAGCGTTCAAAGGGGTGTACGATCGGGATTCATGCCTCGGCCGCTTCCTTTTGGCCACCCATTCTTTCTTCTCATTGCTTCTTGGTGGAGGGTCTGATCTCTTCTCGGGAAGTCTACCAGGATCTTCCATAACCGCTTTAGCCTCAACACCAACTTCAACACTAGCTTCTTGTACTCCTCTATCTCTTGATTCAGCCTGGATTTCTTCTAGGGCGATAAAATGTTCTTGCATTCTTCGCATCTCCTTTAGGGTTTTTGGCTTTTCAGAGAACATAGCTATCTAGATGGGGTCCGATCTTCCCAATGCGTTTTTGAATCCAAAGATAGCTTGATCTACCGGTACCTTTCCAATTTCAGTACACAGCTTCCTCCACCTGTCGGTCAAGGTTCTCAAGGGCTCCCTGAACCTCTAGGAGAGGGTGAATAGTTTGTTCATTCTTGGCCGAGGTCGGCTGTTGTGCATATAGGTTTCAAGAAAGTCCTCGATAAGTGCATCATAACCGTCGATCGTCCCATGCAGAAGTGAATAAAACCAATCTCTCGCCTCGCCCTCCAAGCTGGCTGGAAAGAATTTACACATAACTACCGTGTTGCTTTTCCATTGGATCAATGACATGGTATACATTTTTATATGCTCGACCGCATCTCCTGTTTCGTCGAATCTAGAAGGAAATGTAGGTAAGGTACAATTTGGAGGGAACGATATTTGTTCGAGTTCTTGGGAGAAAGGTGTCTTCTCGGCCTCGCTCATAATCTCTACCAGTTTGTTCTCTTCGCTACTTCCCGATATCTCCTTAATTTTTGCCTCCAACTCTTTGAGTTTAGATTCTGTCGTCCCATCCTATAGCCCGCCCCTTCCTCGCCTTTCTTTATCAGTAGACGAGTCCACGGGTGGTCCATATCCTCATGGGGAGGGTATGGGAGGTCGTCCGGACTGATTAGGGTTGCTCGTCCCAGTCATAGTTGGTGATTGACCTGATCGGCCACGATGACTCGACGTTCTTCGGCTGGACGATCCTCTTGACCTGGTTCACTGATTCCTCAACTGATAATTCTCAAACTCTAGGGCAAGATTCCGTTGCTAGAGCTCCCTTAATGCCACTTCTTGCCTTCTTTAACTTTCTAAAATGGCCAACAATGTCGTATCTGTGCTTTCATGACTAGAATGTCCATTAGGGTGGTGTGGCCGAGACTGTAATGGTATCGATGTTGGTGGTGGGGGTAGTATCGTACCAGCTGCATGAACGGGTGTAGGGCCTACGTTGCTAGCTGCTCCTCGCCCCAACTGAATCTTCCTGAGACGCTCTTGCTCTCTTCCTAAGGCTTCATGTTATTCAGTTTTTTGCCTTGTTCCTTGTCTCTGGGCTCCTGCTGCAAGCACTTCCTCACCTCTGTATCTGAAGCTGTAAGTCCATCGACTTGGTCAATTCTCCTACACCATTTTGGTTGCAGGAGTTGAGGAACTAATTAACTAAAAGGTATGAACATAGCTCAGAAATCACAATTAACATGATAGTTGTTACCATATCTCGGAATATCACCATATCACATTCTATTTTTATTTTTCCATATTTATCTATTGTTCTCTAAGTGCTTTGGTGGGTCACTAAACATCGACGTGTTATTACTGCTAGGAAGAAATAGAGTGATTAAGTTACTAGAAAAAAAAAAAGAAAAAAAAAGAAATAGACCGACCAATTAGACCAAACGGAATAAAATGACACTTGGGAATATCAGTATGTGTGAAACGTTGTCCCTGTCTCCGTCGTCTAAACAAGCGTGGAATGCAGGATCCAAGGCAACTATCATGTACTTGCTGACAAGAAGCATGCGCTTGGATCCAAAAGATCTAATCATGCTGTCTAGAAAAAGAAAAAGAAAAAGAAAAAAAAGTGAAAAAGAAAAGAAAAAGAAAAGAAAGTATTATTTTGGTTGAATAAAGTCACTCCTGGTTCCCTTGTATATGCCAGTGAGTTGATGTATAATTCAAACCAGTGGCTCAATCCAATAGGATGTATAGGTTCATCTTGGCAGTGACCTTCAGCCAGATATGGGAAACATCGATCACTTGTGAACATTCGCCAACATCTACATCTATATCCATCTTTTTAATCTTTTCATTATGATTGTGGTTTGTTAGTTTCCGAGTATTGTGGCTTGTTCGACTATCTAATTAAATATTTATTTACTAATATATGAATTGAATTTGTGCAAGGTACCTCCTCCTGTAGTCATTTTGGATTCGTTCATTGATTTTTCACGAATAGACGGAGTTGGAAATATAGGTTTTGTAGGCAGACCTCTTGTAAACCTTCACGAGACTATAACTCGTCCACTAGGGACACCTAGGGGTTTAAAGGCTTGTTATTTATGCTTAAAGTGACCGTAGCCTCGACGAGACGGAGTTGTATGTATTTGTTTTAGTTTTGTTTTGTTTGATTTGCTCGAGGACTAGCAAAGTCTAAATGTGGTGGAATTTGATAGGTGTCTAAAACACCTTATTATTTATCTATCGTTTATGCTTTCTCTGCTAGTTTTCTTGTAAATTATGTATCTTATGTTTTGTTTTTGAGTATTTAGGTACTTTGGAGTCATTTGGAACAAAATAAGAAGAAACAGGGCAAAAGGTGCAAAAGTGTGGAGGCAGACTATTTCTCATTATTTGCTTTTATTTCTTCATTTCTGTCTGAAAATCTCGTCGGCTTTAGTGATGCAACTTTGTATGAAAAGCATGACAGCTTTAGTGATGAAGAGACATTGAAGGGAAGAAGTGAATTTGAGAAGTAAAAGACAGCTGTCATTGGTGGAGAAAGCGTTATTTGGAGCTGGCTGAGATTGCACGAGGAGGATGTGAAGAACTATACTGTCGGTTACCTGAGACCGACGGGCCAAATAAAAATCGGACAACCCTTATCCGGTTCTAGATGCCCTTTAGTAATTTTAATCATTATCAATCCATAAAAACAAGAGAAGTTCTTTTTTCTTCTCAATCATTTCTTTCTGCCTATAATTCAGAGACGAGAGAAGCCATGGCGGCTCTGTTAGTTTTCAGAGAAGTCTAAGATGTAAGATATAAGTATGGTCGAGAGAAAACTTTGATGTTGCTAAGAACATGGAAGAGAAGATGAAGACATTGTTGAATTCTGGAATGAGTTGTAAACAACAACGAGTTTACTGTTATCGATTGCGGGAGATTTGCAGCAGTAAATCAGGGTAGAAGGGTATCTGAAGCTGTTATAGAAGATGGGTTTAGCTTGAATTTGAGGTTAATCTCAATATTGAGTTGAATCAGTCAAGAATTGGGAAATTAGGGTTTGAATCCACAAAAGGGTTTGAGCAAGAAATTGTAGACTTGATGAATAGAGGCAGTAGCGGTGTTGGTGGTGGTTTGAATTAGGAGTTCTCTACTGTGAAGATTGAGATGGAGATTTTGGATCTGTGAGACTTCATGAGATGGGTCTTGAGCAACTGGAGTAAAGCTGAGATTGCAGAGATTATCTGAGAAGAGTATGAACTGGTGGTGGCATTGAAGTGATGCTCGGTAGAAGGGGTTATCTGTGGCTCTGTTGGTATGATAATGAAGCTGGCTTAGATGTATGTTAGGAGGTGACTTTGCCGAGAAGAAGCTGTTACTTGTGGAATTCATGGATGAAGAAGCAGTTGTTCACTGCAACTGTTGTTGCTGTACAGTGCTGGTGCTAGAAGTTAGTAGTGATGCTGATATTAAAAAGGCCAGAAGCTGCAGTTGGTTGAGAATCTGAGAAGGGTATGCTAAAAAAGATGAACTGGTGGTATTGGTATGAATGTGGCATTGCAGGTCAAGTAATGGTAGTGATGTGTGTGAATGTTGATGCTGTCTGTAGATGGATATGATATTTCAGAAATGGTGGATTGAGCAAGTTTCTGGCAGGGAGAAGAGTTGGTGATTGTCATAGGCAGAGTGAGTGAATGAATGAATGCAGCTTGGTACAGGTGCTAACTAATGCTGCAGTAATCAGCTGGAAGCAAAGGAGAGACAGAGTAGCAGATGGATGTACAGTGAACCCATGAACAAGAAGTGGACTGAGGTGGTGTAGTTGACTGAGTTGCAGCTGTAATAAAGCATACGGGTGTTTTGCAGCTGCACAGTGGTGATGGGTGTATTTGATAGATTATGGTGGCTGTTTTGTGTTGCAGTTACTGGTGATTGCAATGGGCTGTGACATTATGCAGTGGTGGAGCTGTTACTACAAATGGTGTATGGAACATAATGAAGAGTTGGGTTGTGAATGAAGAGTTGGGTTCAGCTGGCTTTACAGGGAAGAACATAATTTGGTTGTGAAGCGCTGATGAATGTCGCAAGTTATGTTGGAATCTGTTATGAGTGATACTGAAACTACAATATGGGTTAGAATGGTGAAGTTGGCTCTGCTCAGATGGAATGAAGTTTAACAAGGGTTTCTGGTGTTTTGAATATTGCATATGGGATACAGTATGGCCATCTTGGCTGTGTTTGAGGTGATGGAGCACAATCATGGTGCAGCAGGGCCATTATGGCTGTGCAATGACTGCAACAACTCTGTCCTGGACTGACTAGAGTCAACTGACTTAGTTGACTCGGTTGACTAACGTTGACCGTTAGGTCAACGGTTAACTTTAAGGGAGCCGTAACATAATATTCCGTCGACGGAGAAGAATCTCAGGTGGCCGGTGGCGATTTTCCGGTACTGGATTCCGACCAATTTCCGGTGAGCACTTTTGGGACATATTTTTTACACGGGTTTCTCTCACTCGTGGGCCGGATGAATTTCCAACTAATGGACTTTGAAGACTTGGACCTAATTTTGGAAGGAGAAAAAGCTACAAAAAGAAAAGTTCAATTAACTTTTGGGATATCACGTTTTATTCTATTCTTGGAGCTTTTGCAGAGAACTACTTCTAGGGTTTGCTTTCTTTTATGTTTCATCTATTTTCTTTGAATATTATGATGATGAACTCCATGAATATGTGTAGCTAAATACAATAATTGGTTATGGGATAAAAGTTGATTTCTTCAAGCATGTTATTTGATTCTATGAATTAGTTTTGTCTCAATTTTATCGTTTGTGATTCATTATTTATATTATCATATGATTTGAATGCTAGTTTGGTTGAGTCCGGAATCAATTGGATTTGTTTTCATCTCTATAGCTATATTAGGGTTTTCAATACGTAAAAGTTGATTATATCTGATTTCTAGTAGCATCTTGTGGTTAATACTTGTAGTGATACATCTTTTTAATCGCATATGAATCATAACCTTTGTTAAAACGAATTAGTTCTTTTACACGTTTGTTTGCATTGATTAGTCTTATTTCATAGAACTTATTGCTCTTAGGGAGTTAAATCTAATTGTGCTTTTACACTTTAGGTTGCTTTTTAAGTAGATTTCACAATAGCATCTTTTAATGTTGTTTGTGATAAAATCAGGAAATAAACGAGATACTCTTGCGATCAAGATATCCTAGGACTTTTGATACTTGCGAGATTAAATTACCAATTCTAATCATAGATGAAAAATACATGTTTGTGAATGATACTATCCCTTGACCAATATCTTCTCCTTATTGATTATTCCTATTATTTACTTTGCTTTATTTAGTTTTATTACTTTGATAAAAACAAAACACACTCTTGGGTTATTTGGTTACTTGGTTACTTAAGAATCTAAAAATTGCATAACAACAATCGCCTCTCTGTGGATACGAAATCTTTCTTATCACGTACTTCATTCATATTTAGTAGAGTGAGAAAGTGAAATTATTTTTGACGCATACGACACACATAAGAATACAATGTCGGTTTCAAACCCTTAAACTCAATATTACGTACCGATATAAAAATGTGTTGAATATTATACCGGTTTTAAATTACGGCATTGCTTAATGATAATTCGCGTGCGCCGGTAGTAGACTTAAAACTTACAGGAACATCTATCAATTTTTCACCCATCCCGGCATACATATTTGGGTAGCATTGTATGCCGTTAGTATGTTACGGCATGGTGTAGATTTATTTCGAAAGTGCCGGTAGTAAGCTTTTGGTATCTAGGAGAATTACATATTGATACCAGCATTGTTGATAATTAACGTTTCCTGCCGGTAAAAGGTACCGGCAATATATATTTGCTATGTTTATATGCCGGGGATTGTGTACCGGCATAATTTGTTTAAGTGAGTTTATGCCGGTACTAAAACTAAAAATTAGATATCTTATATTCGTTTTGTGTGCTTATGATATAAGTCAAAAGCCAAGGAAGCTAAGAAAACAAAAGGTAAAGATGATGTGACTAAGAGAATGGGGAAGGACGGTCTTGATACTCCTCTGACTCTGCCTCCCCGGGGGAAAGATGAAGGTCGCAAAAAGCGTTTGGGGGCTGGGTGTAGAGGAATTACTTGGGAGAGTGGTGGTGACCGAAGTCGACTTGTAATCAATGAACCTACTGCAACAGTTGAGCACTATGATCAAGATGGAGAGGAAAGTGAGGAGGAAGATAATGAGGTTCATCCAAGTCAAATTACAAGCCAAAGCGAAGTTGGTGGGCCAAGTCAACAACCGACATAAGGCAAGGACAAAGGCAAGGGCAAAGTAAAAGTAAAAGGTTCCCACCTTCCTCATGTTGATAACATGATACCTGACCTTGATCGTGGTAGAATTTTGGGTGAAGTTGAAGGTACGATAATTCTATTTGGCTATAAGCACTCGTGGGCTCGCACTATCTATCAAACATATGTAAGATTTTTTTAATCTTGTGCATATGTATTCTTGTGTATTTATGTTAAATCTTTTAATCGTACTATCTCATAATTGTAGGATCATAAGAAGGATGTGTGTGTTTGCCGAAACCAAGCTGCGGGTGATTGGGATTTGTCTTTGGAATGTGAAAAGGTCCAAACATTAATAAGAAATTCTGGTCTATACGCTCTGGTTGAAAATTATGTGAAGTATGATGCTGTGACAGTTAATTGCTTCATCGAAAGTTATCATGGCAAAACTGATACCATGCACTTCCCGTTTGGGGAGATGACCTTGATCCCGGATGATGCTCAGAACATTTTGGGCTTGAATGTTATTGGCAAATCAATAGTAGAAGAAGATCATTTTCCGGACCTAGAATGGTCGAAGTTGCACGCTTTGACTAACAAATTGTTAGGTTGGGACTTCAAAACTTCCGTGGAAAGATTTTATGTATCTAAGGCTAGTAGGACAAAGACAATCAAGCTGACGCTGCTTAAGAAGAAGTTTGAAAAAACGCAGGAAAGAAGTTCAAAGGATAGATGGGACGCTGCACAAATTCGTTATACAGCCGCTGCGTACCTTTTATTCATCTTCGTTATACAGCCGCTGCGGCAATTTCACTTTGCTCCAGGTAATCTTGTTTTTAAACTTATGTTCTTATGTATATTGTTCACATATAATGTTGAAAAATAAACCAACTTATGTTCTTATATCTTTTTATGAACTCGGAAACAAAATTTAGTGCTTCTTATATGTATCATTCCACATTGGTATAGGTGTGGGCTTATGAAAACTTCCCAACATTGTTCAAGAACTACCCCTACTTGAAGATTATAGACGTTCCTGAACCTGATGCGTCTGGAGCTAAGAGATACCAGTTCAGTAAATACTCCGAAGCCCGGTAAAAATGGTCGACTAATAGATATGAGATCGGCTCTGGACACGATGCCCACCAAACACGTTGTGTTCGACCCTTACAAGGAGGCTAGAGAAAACCGCCAAATTTTGAGGTATCCGAACGTTGCATTCTACAATGGACCCTTGTTCCACCCAAAGGGATACGTTATGGCCGATCATCGACATGTGATGCGGCAACTTGGATATAAGCAATTACCTGGATCCATGACAGTCTCTACTTCAACATACCTTCTTGACTTGGGTGAGTGCATTACAAGTGACTCAAAGTTGAGGGTAGTGTATGATCCAATTCCGGAAGCAACACATTAGAGGGATAGGGAACCAAGTCGTTTGGTAGATATCAGTAATTAGGAGGTTGCGAACAACGGTGATGAAGCTGATCCCTCCTACATTGATGATTACCTGGAATGGTCACATCCTTTTGTCACGCGCCCGGACGACGGCGGAGTCCCACCACAGAAAAACCCTCCGGTTCTAACTCCTATAGAGGTACCACCTACAATGGGAAAACTTAATAAGACTCTTGGATTTCTAGTAAGTATTGTTAATTCCTTAGTCGTTTAACGTACACATACTCTTATATTACCATATATATACTAATTATGTGTTGGATGTATGAAACTAGTGGCGTCGGCTTGGCAAGATGAAGAAGATGTTTGGTTGCAAGTACCAGAAAGGAGAGGTGATATACCTTGAAAAAATGAAGGAAGTCGAGGAGTTGCTTGATAAAATTGAAGATCCAAGTGCAAAATATTTGTTCTGGGAAACAAGGAAGGTGCCGGCCCAGAAGAAGCAAAAGACCAAGTGATTAACTCTTTAGTTGTGGTTCTTTATTTCGATGGTGGTTGTTACGTTTTAAACAATTCCGAACATGTTTTTGGATTAACTCTTTAGTTGTTTGGTTTACTTTCGGTACAATGATGAATGGATTAAGAACATTTAAGAAGAATCCAGTTGTCTGTTTATGTTGAACATGTTTAGATTTCTACTGAAATGGATGTTTTGTTTAAAGACCATAGGTGCCGACATTAAAATATTGAGGTTCTACAGCGCCGTTCATGTACCAGCATTGATCGGTTTTTCTAAAACCATATCGGAACAATGGGATAAAAGGTTCTAAGTTCCTGTAAAGAATTTGGACAGTCCCGACATGAAAATATTGTTTTCTTTTTTTTGCTAAACAATAAAATTTTATTAGAAACAAAATAGGTTTAAATAATTACAAACCAAAGAATTTTAAAAAGTAATAACAAAAACAAAAGCCCATGGAAAAATTAACAAAATCTAAAAAACACTTGATCTGGGCTTTCCAGACATCCCAGGAAGTCAGGTTTCACTTCATAGATTCTCTGTTCACCACAATTCAACAGAGCACCCCTTTTGGCCATTTTGTCAGCAGATGGATTAGCTTCTCTATAGCTATGAGTAAAACTCCAAGATAGAACAACAGTAGATATCCTTTCCCATCTTTAAATAGATAACCAAGGGACCTTGTTGTATTGGAAAGCATATTGGACTGCTTGTGAGTCTGTTATAAAGACAACTTCCCTGAAGCCCTTACTCACTACCTATTCTCCTGCAATAAGTATAGCAAAAACTTCTGTATAATAATTTGTGGAAACCCAATCCCTCCTGATATTGTAATAAAAAAATCTCCATTGTGATTCCTCCCAACTACTCTATAACCTGCCAACCCTAGATTGCCTCTAGATGCTCCATCACAACATATCAATACTTTTCCTTGACTTGGGAGATGGAAATATACTTCTTTGATTGTGAGAGTCTTCATCCTTCTTGTCTTCAAACCAAAAAAACTTGAGAACTTGTAAGTCATACTGACTATTCCACATTTGAGTCTTCATTCTATCTTCACTGTCACATATTACTTTCATTATTCTCAGTTTGGAACTATTGATGTTACATTTTCCATTTCCATATGTACATTCATTCCTCAAAAACCAGATTTCCTTCATAGTGCAGAAAGCACTTAATATCCATAATTCTTGAATAACTGGGCTTTTGTTTTTAGCTATGTGAAAAATGTCCTCAAAAGTTCTTGGATTTTTAAAATTAAAGATACCTCCCAACCATTTCCAAAGAATTTCACTATAATCACGGAACCAAAGCAAATGTTCTCTAGTTTCTTCCCTATTTTTGCAGAATATGCATCTAGATGCTAAGCTAAAATTTCTCCTTTTCATATTCTCATCAGTTGCACAAACATTTCTACTTAGTTTCCATATATTACTAGCAATGCTAGGGTGTATTGAATTGTGCCATACCTTTTTGGTCCAAAGTAGTTCTGGGAATTTATATCTCAAAACTTCAACTACCGATCTCACAGTGAATTGTCCTGTAATAGTTCCAGTCCACACTCTTCTATCTGCTCCTCCACTGAGAGTTGGTAATTCCATGATGTTTATCATTGCCATAATTTCTATAGGAACTATCCATTTACCATCAAGAATAATATCTGCCACCATCATATTGGGAAACTGCAACAAATATGCATTGTCAGAGTACATTTCCTCTAAGGGTAACTTCTTGATACATCTATCTTTCCACGCAGAAATTTTGCTACTATCACCTACAATCCATCTTGTATGTTCTTCTACTTCATCAATTATCCATTTGATTCCAGGCCATATTAAAGATTTCTTATAGTAAGATATCCATTCACCTTTTTTATTCTTGTATTTTCCTTGAAAAAATCTTGAAAATTCATCTGTACCATTTTGTATTCTCCATAGTAGCTTCATTAAAAGAGCTTTATTGATGATCTCTATTCTTCTCAGACCAAGTCCACCTTCACTTATTGGAGAATATATATTATTCCATTGCAGTGATATCATCTTTTTTGTAGAAGGGTCCCCTGACCATAAAAAATTCATCATGATTCTTTCACACTCCCTTATTACTTTCTTTGGCCATTTATACACTGATATTGAATAAATGGGAAAACTACCAAGAACATGTTTTACTAAGGTGAGTCTTTCTTGGAAAGATAAAATTTTACCCTTCCATCCAGCTAAACTCTCCTGCATCATATCCACCACCTGCCAAACATTATTTGTTCTAACACTTCCTTGAGTCAACATTATCCCAAAATATTTATCTGGAAAGTCTGCCAACTTTACATTACATTCTTCTGAAATTTGTACCCATCTACTCTGACTCGTTCCACCTATGAAACATTTGCTTTTTTCCATATTTATTTGTTGCCCTGATGAGACTTGATATTTAGCCAATAAGCACATTAATCTTCTCACATTCCTTTTTTCACCATTGCAAAACAAAAAGATATCATCAGCAAACAGAATATGTGAAATCTGTTTCAACCATGCCGGAAATCTGTTTTTTTCGTAAACTTGGAATTTTTTTCAGAAAACCGGCATTGATTTTAATAAAATGACAATGCCGGTATTGTATTTGGAACTTATATTATTCCGATAGTATTTCCGAATGCACTTTTATTTCATTCCTAAGTAATCTATTACATTAGGTTTGAAACTTTAAATTAAAACATACTAAAAAACATGTAATAGAGTAATTTTGGCTAAAGATGATCTCATAACCTATTTCCATCCCTTTTCAAATATTACGGATCCTTTGATCCTTTCGCAAATTTCTTCGAAGACATCGTATGTAAGCTCGGTGTCAAGGACCAGCTTCATTGGTTCATCCTCTCTTTCGACATATTCCTTTCCCTTCATATAACTCCCATCACACCCATCAATAGGGTCGCATTGGCCCTTGTGGTTTTCTCTTGCTTCAGCTAGTGCAACAGCTTTGTCAAACCATTGAAACTCTTCGTACTTTGGGTGATTCAAACACCTTAGGAACATTCTTCCATTTTCTGCATCATCAGTTTTTGCAACCCAAAACCGGCGTGTCCCATCACAGTTTCTACACTTAGAATAAATGAAAGGACAATTCAAGGCTAGATGTGAAGGTGACTTGCAAATTCGACAGCTGCAATGAGGAATCTGTAAGAGAAGATTATATTAGTGATTCGTCCTAGCATAGAAGATTTTAATTGTCCAATTCATCCTTAGTAATTTTGAATCTACTTACTTTGCAGGTAGAGGTTGTTGATGAATCTCCCATCGCTTTTGAACCTTGAACCGTGCTAGCTTGATCTATTTTTTGAGGCTTGGTTTCGTCAGAGAAGGATATTTCGAATTTGGTGGGTGGTTTCTGTAGATTTTTGCAAAGGAAATGGGGGGTTTTATATAGATTCAAGCCCCAATGGTCTTATTTTTTCAAAAAACTAGCCGTTTTATTTTGAAATTTACATCTACCGGCATTGTCACAAAATCAAATATTAGCCGGTAAGTAATTCCGTCGTAGCAAGCCTCGTTAAAAAGTACGCCGGTACCATATACATATTCCACAGAATCTGAACGTGAGATTTAAGGTTTCCGGTATAGTACCTTATTTGTGATTCATGACGGAAGTAGGTACCGACGTTCATCATCTTTATTATTTTAAAGCCGGCACTGTTGATTTCAAAATAACTATCCGTTGAGATTTTTCTCTATATATTGAGAGATAATACTTGGACCCAATAGCCCAAAATTCGTGTGTTTTTTATTCTATCCCTGAGACTCTAAACTTACGAAAAAATAAACCCTAGAAGTCTTATCTATACATAGATTAGTATAGAACCTACTCCCACACACACCAAATGGCATTGTTTCACTCCGGGGAAGATTTAGCAATCACCCAAGCATGGTACTCCTAAACTCGTCCTTCAACTATAGGTATATGTACCAGTGATTCAATGTGGTTGAAGATTTTTAACAGATTTACTCACGATTATGGGAATCCGAAAGGAAGAACTGCTCAACAAATCGAGCAACGATACGACATAATCCTGGGTGGGGTGGTTGAGTATTTAAAAATCAAAGATCGGATCACTCACGCTACCCATAATAGATTGACCCATCATAAACTCGTAAGTATCTTTTTTATTAATTCGACACAATCCACTCTTAAGAACTTTTATGTAACAAACTAAGTTTGTGTCTTGTTTTTGTAGCATGTAGTCGTGAAAGCGTGCTACTTACAGGAAAAGAGGGAAGCATTAATGTTTGACAAAAATGTGAACCACATGGTAACCAAAGTCACGGAGTACCACCAGCTGGGTGCATCGGAGACGGATTCTTCTTAACAAGATTGATAGGTTTATTGCATTTTGGTTAGGTTTTTATCGTATTTTTTGGTAAGGTTTTGTGGGTAAATCTCTATGTAAACCCTCACAAGACTATAACTCGTCCACTTGGGTCACTAACTGGTTTAAAGGCTTGATGCACGTGGTAAGTGCATTCGTTGTTCTGTCGACAAGGAATGCATCTGAAATAAATTATAGTTCCGGCAAACTCTGTTTACAAAATTCTATTCCGGTAGTAAATTCCGACGTCTATGTTTTGCACATGTCTATGCCGGTATACAATGTCAAAGTTTTATGGTATCTGTGTATAATAAACCAAATACCCACATTTGTTATATAGGTGACACAATGCCGGCACTTGGTTCCGGCTGATAGTTATCCTTGTTACAATGCCAGCTAGTTTAAAATTCAAATTTGTGCAAGTACAACTTCCTTGATTTAGTACAATAACGGCCAGATTTGGGCACCATCCTATAAACACACACGTTCTCCCTACAAAACAACACACACCTGGTTCCATATACTATCCAAATATAATATCATTATATACTCTTTCTATCTATCCCAATACCTCTAAATACAAAGCAATGACATCATTTGATTCACATGAAGATTTGGCAATCACCAAAGCTTGGTACGCGGAAACTCGATTTAGAAGCCAGTCCTCCGTAAGGGTGGATTCTGAAACCTTTTGGGGTAGGGTATTCAACAAATATAGGTAAGATTTTGGGAATCCAAAAAGAAGAAGTGTTAAACAAATTCATGATAGGAATCAAGTCATAGAAAATGCGATACTTGGTTATTTAGCTATCCAAAAACCAATTTTCAACGCTACCAACTTTAACTTGTCCATTGAACAATTTGTAAGTGTTTTTGTGGTTTATTATACATAACTTTAATATTCCTACTAAACACCACTAACTAAGTTTGTGTTATGTTTGTGTAGCATGAAGTCGTCAAAGCGCACTACTTGGAAGAAAAAGGGGAAGCATTCGCATTCAATGTAAGTTATAAATTCATGGAAGAAAAAATCCCGGAGTATGGCCAGAAGATGGTGGAGGGTATATCTTCTTCGGACGAAGATTGATGGCTTTAGAAGATTTAGTGTAGGTTTTGTGGGTAGATATCTATGTAAACCCTCACAAGACTATACTCGTCCACTAGGGTCTCCTAGGGGTTCAAAGGCTTGATGCACATGCTATATGCATTCGTTGTTCCCTCGACAAGGTTTATATTCGAAATAAATTACAGTTGCGGTATAATATACTAACATATTTGAATGGCGTATCTATCCCGGCGTAGAATATAGTGTATTACTATATGCCAGAATTGAAGTATTTGACACTCTTTAGGCGGTATCTAGTACTGGCGTAGAATTTATATGTATTTAGATGCCGGTTGTTTGTTCTGGCAACATTCAGAACCATTGTTCTGTGCCGGAACTAACATTCAATGCCCAACGGCTATTTTTCCAAAACATAAACCATAAACCTTTTACGCCGGCGTGAAAAGTCAGGTACTGACAATGCCGGTACAATAAAGTAGAAAATAGCCATTGTGTATTCATCTTTTTGAAGGAATTGATACTCCCCATTAAACTTGATACCTCAAAAAAAAAGTATGCTCCAACACATATCTTTATTGGCTAATCCATCATCATTGTCATGGAAAAAGAAAAACTTAAGAAGAACAAACTATCGACTCCGATAGGAAATCAATCATCATCCACCACCAACTCAATTGCCATTATACTAGATAAACTTAAAAGGAAGGAAATCACCACCAAGTCTATTTCCGCCATGAAATAAGAGATACTTAAAAGAAAAACTGAAAAGGAAGAAGCAGCAAAAGAATAAAAATATCGCAAAGAAACAAAGGAAATATACGAACGTGTAAAACAAGCGAAGATAGAAGCGGATGTTGAGGAAGAAACCGAATGGATTAAAAATTACTACATAGTATCGGATCTCCCAGAAGATCACCGCCCGTTAAACCTTTTTTGGGGTCTTGTTGCGGATGATCCTTATATGCCGAAGTTCGTGGATGGTAAGTGCAAGAAACGCAAAATGGATTACGGGGATGTGTTTGTAGCAAATCGAACAATTACCCTCATCAAATTATGTCGCAAATGCAACGAGTTTCTCGCAAGATATAGAGGGAATAGGTATCAAGCTCAGGCTGCATATTTGGCATGGAGAAAAGAGACTTTTAGGCATTTCGAAGCCGCCTTGTTTATGGAATCCCGATCCAAGAAATGATGTTGGTTGCAATTAGCTTCAGATGTTTTATTTTATGTGTAACGTTCTTGTTCAAGTGTTTAATGCTAATTAGGTTAAGTTTGTGCCAGTTTGTTTGCTTAAACCTTTGGACTCAATGTAAACTCATGGTCAAAATGCCGGCATTAAATTGTCTCATTTGATTATACTGGTACTTGTGCCGGCGTTGAATAAAATCAACGTTCGTTGCCGATACTGTAACTTTCACAATTAAAACTAGTTGTGAAAATGCCGGCACTGTCGGGTTCCATTTGTGCAAGACGTAATTAAGACGGTTACGAACTCAAGTTATGGGCCAGTTAAAAAGTCCTTAATTCCACTCGGGATACTGTTACAAACTCCTTCATCTCACTTATTTGACAGTTACAAATTCCTTAATACCATTTTACAGTTATAAAATCCTTAATTGTATTTAAGTAGCGGTTATAGAATTGAAACAATTCAATCTATCTTTCCATCCAATCTCCCTGGCTGTTTCATCTTCTACAACCAAAGACAATGGGTCGTCGCAAACCTCGTGAAAAACCCAATCCAGAAGAACCTGTTGATGATGGTGGTAAATCGAAATCAAAAGCACAAGAAGAGGCTGAGGAATCTGTTGATGAGGCGCAAATAACAAATCTGCTGCGGTAAGTATTTTAATGGTTTATTCAATACTAGAAAACACAAATTAAAACTTGGTTGTTGAGTACTTCCACTACTTTGAAATTAAATTCTCAAACTGCCATTTAGTCATTATCAATTCAGTCACCTGTTTGTTTGGCGGTAGAATACAAGTAGAAAACCATGGCGGACTGTATGTCTTGTAACCATATTTTATCGCATGTAACTGCCGACATAATCATCTCTATTGCATACTATGCAGGAATCAAGGTACCGGCTTTGTCTGTTTGAACAATGTCATGCCGTATTTTTGGGTTCTTGAGTTAAAAGTTCTGTACAAAACTAATTCAATTACGTCATAGTATTTTGTTTATCCATCAGAGCCGGCACATCTTCCGGAACTATCGAGAAGTTTGGTATATGTGCCGGTATTTAATCCCACAAAGTTGTGAATATTGTGAATGAAATCGAAGAAAATCGACATTGTATATTAGTTATTTTTAGCGCTGACACTTTTTCCGGCAGAGAAATATATTAACTTTACATGCCGGAATTATTTACGTAACTCGGTTGAAATATTGGGACGTAGGTCTAGAGCAGCACAAATGGAAAAAGGAAATGGCAAAGTTGTTGAAGAACGAAAACCCAAGTCATCTAGGGGTCGACGTAGTCATTCTGATCCGATCGTGCTAAGGTCGTCATTCGAGAGAGTACGGGGGAAACAACCAGCAATGAAGATGATGAGGAGTGGCCAAAATTTCCTCAACCGGGAAGAGAAGGTGGGTCATCCTCATAAGCGTTTGGCTTAGAAGAACATGATGTCGGAGTTAAAACCACTGAGAAAAAGGAAAAGGGACCGCCAACCCATCTTCCTACAATACATGACATGATTCCAGACCGCATTGATGGTAAAGAGTGGGGTCAATCACTCAACCCCCAACTGTTATTTGGATACAAGCACTCTTGGGCTCGTTGGATATTTCATACTTATGTAAGACCTTTGCATCATGTTATTATATTATTTATCTATGATCAAGTGAATATAATTTAGTTGGTTGTGTTTCTATAAGACCACAAGAAAGCCTTCTGTGTTTTCCGCCATCAATCTAGTGAAGCATGGCCCCTGGAGTTAGAGTGTCCCAAAGTTGGAGCAATAGTCAGAGCATCAGGGTTGTATCCCGCGGTAGAAAATTATATGGCCACGGATCCCGTCACGACGAGCTGCTTTTTGCTTTTTTGAGAGGTTTTTTTGGTGAAAATGATACCATGCATTTTCCATTTGGCGAGATGACCATTATCCATGAAGATGTCGAAAGGATAATAGGTCTAGGGGTTCTGGGGAAATCCGTCAAGACAGGAGATGAGTATCACGAACTAGGATGGGAAAAGATCTTTGAGCTGACCAAAAAGTTGTTAGGTTGTAACAGGGATACGACTTTGGAAAATGTGTACAAGATAACCCGTTTAAAGACAAAGACCGTCACATTCGTCAATCTCCTTCGATTGTTTGGGAATATGAATGACAAGGAATTGACTCCCGAAGAAATTCAGCAAACCGCCGCTGCTTATCTGCTGCACGCCTTAGGCTCCATTATATTCCCTGACGCTAATGGTAACAGGGTTCATCTGAGTCTCCTTCAATACTTGGATCCCTTGGATAGAGTCCATGAGTATTCATGGGGCACTACTTTCTTGGAAGAAATGCGTAGAGATTCTAAGGAAAATGCCCGTCAATTTAATGGTTCTCTCGTTTTAATTCAAGTAGAGTGAAGTAGTTATTTTGGAACTTATTGTGTGGACTTATTCGGTTAGCTTCCAATTACTTTGTCAGTAATTTTTTTTCTTATACATTGCATTGGCATAAGTGTGGGCTTATGAACACTTCTCGGAGTTCTTCAAAGGGTATAAAGGATTAAGTACTTTTCCTTATTATGAAGACCATCAGGCTCTACCTCAAAAATACGTCATCAACGCTCGCCCGAAGCCTAATAACAGGAAACAGTTATTCGCAATGAGATTGGCTTTCGACTCCATGGCTTTCCAATATGTTGTGTTTGACCCATATATGAATGGCAGAGGAGTTCACTTTCAAAGACATGGCGATGTTGCATTTTACAACGGACCCTTATTTCATCCAAAAGGATTTGTTATGCACAACCCTCACCATGTGATGCGCCAGCTTAGGTACAAGCAGAAAGATCTAAGGGATACATCTTATCAGAAATTCTCTCATGACTTTCCTCAATGCCAAGCAAATGAGAATAGTGAAAATGCGGAGGTCTAACAACCTCACCCAATATTTCGATTAGAAATCTGTATGGACAACTCCGAGTTGTTTCCTAGAGAATCAACAAGATTCAATAAATCGAAAATACTCAAGGAGTTATTATCTCAATCTCTTGATTTGATTTACTCAAGAAAATATAATTCGCGAACCTAATCAAAGAGAGATAACTTGGATGGTACCAAAGACCAATATCCAAGTGTTAATCGATTTAAATCAACAACCAATAAGATCGGATATTCTAATCGATTGAACAACGCACAACCTGTATTATTTCAATTATATAAAAATATAATGCGGAAAAGAAATAACACAGACACCAGAATTTTGTTAACGAGGAAACCGCAAATGCATAAAAACCCCGGGACCTAGTCCAAATTAAACATACATTGTATTAAGCCACTACAGACACTAGCCTACTCCAAATTAACTTCGGTCTGGACTGTAGTTGAACCCCAACCAATCTCACACTGATCCAAGGTACAGTTATGCTCCTACGCCTTTGATACCAGCAGGATACTGTGCACTTGATTCCCTTAGCTGATCTCACCCACAACCAAGAGTTGCTACGACCCAAAATCGAAGACTTTAGCAAACAAATCTGTCTCACACAGAAAAGTCTACAGGTAATAGATAAATTCGTCTCCCACGAATAAACCTATGAGTTTTGTTCCGTATTTTGATAAATTAAGGTGAACATGAACCAATCGATAAAACCAGACTTATATTCCTGAAGAACATCTCAGTTTCATCAATCACCTCAAAATAAACTTAATTGACGCAACGAAGAAGATTATTGAGGAATCACAAACAATGAGACGAAGATGTTTGTGACTACTTTTATCTTGCCTATCAGAGATAGAAATCTCAAGCCAATTATTACAATTGTACTTGTACGATAGAAAGAGCAAGATCAGATCACACAACTACAAGAAAAGTAATATCGGTCTGGCTTCACAATCCCAATGAAGTCTTTAAGTCGTTAACCCGAATTTAGAAAGAAAACTCAAGGGTTAATGGAGATCGACTCTAGCTTAGAAAAAACTTGTATCACACAAGAAAAGTGTGTGGGAATTAGTTTTTCCAATGGCTAGATTTCTCCCTTATATAGTCTTTCAAATCAGGGTTTGCAATCAATGTTAGCTTACTAATAAAGCATTCAATATTCACCGTTAGATGAAAACCTGATTAGATACAAGCTAATATCTCTCAACCGTTAGATCGAAAATTTAGCTTGTTATACTCACATGTACTTGACGTTTTGAGTTCGTGTAACCGTACCCAAATGTGTACAATAGTTGGTTCAATATTAGTCAACCAAATGGTTAGCCAAATGATAACTTTCATATCAACCATATTCTTCTTCACCATAACTAGTCCAAATGACTCAAATGAACTAGTTAGAAAGTTGTTCAATTTCTATGAGATCTCAAGTACTACAAGAGACACAATTGAATCAAAAACAATGTGATTCACTCGAATCGTTAATCATGAACTATAAAGCCACGGTTTGCAAAAGCATTCCTTAGTAATTTATGATAATTTCACGAACAACATTTTCAGATATAACCTCTTGAGTTCGCGGTCTGAGTTCGCGGACTCAAGCTAACCGGTTGAAGTTAATAAACTCCAGCAGAATTTCTCGGGATGAGAAACTCCATCAGTGCATGGACTGGGTTCGCAGACTGCACCTGAGCTTCAACTTCAGTAGATATTCTCGAGTTCGAGAACTTACGCCAGTTCGCGGACTGAGTTGCTGCTCACGTTCCGGTTCCACTTGATCAACAAAGTTCGCAAACTTCGGTTCAAGTTTTAAGGACTTATACATATATGTGTTGCCACAACAATGTTTATATCCCACAGTGGTTATATAGTCTAAACTCTCATTTCAATTATTGAAATATTCTCAGAGGACGTCATATAGTTGTTTTCACGAACTAGTTTTTGTCAAAGCGATTTCCAAAGTGATTGAAACATAACATGACTTTCGTCACTAGGCAAAGATGAACTTGGCTAAAGCGAAAGCTTTACCAACACATATTTCGAGAAATAGATAATCTAGATATACTCAGCTCGAAATATCACATGTGCATATTCTTAGCCTATATAGTAAAACGACTTTTGTCTCAAGATATGAGATAGAGCATATAAACTTTTGAGTGATAGATAAGTTCAAGTCTCCACATACCTTTTAGTCGATGAAGATCTACTGGTTCCTTGAGTAGTCCTTCATCTTGTATATGATCGCCATGGAGTTCTTGAGCTCAACTACACTTTCAATCCTAGTCCGAGACCTTAGCTATAGTATACTAGAAATCAAGACTATATAGTTTTGATCACTAAGATTGACAAACATGCTTGAGATAGCAACGCATGTGAGTTTGACCGAGCAGTGCTCTAACAATCTCCCCTTTGTCAATTTTAGTGGCAAAACTATTAATACATATGGAATACAAAAATTATATAAATAAACTTTGTAGCTCCTATTCCACATGCCTAATCTTCAACAATACTCAAAATCTTCATCACTTCCAAGTAATCCAATGATCCCAAAGGTTGTAAGTTTAGTATCATCTTTGTTAAAAATCCGTAGCTATAACAATGAGAAAAGCATTGGTTCTCAATCATTGTTATACAGTGTCATAGTATTATTACACAACGTCAAATTCTAATTGTATCACAACTTCAACAAAAATACTATGATGATACTTCACCCCCCCTTAGTCAATACTCCGTCTCACTTGGAAACCACTCCCCCTTACATAATGATCAGAAAACCATATGTATTTGTAGTGTGAACTACAATTAATTCTCCCCCTTTTTATCAATAAAATTGGCAAAGGTACAAGAACGGGATCCTAATGAAATTTCCGAAAGAGACATTTCATGACCAAAGGTAAATGTTCTATCATCTTGTTTAGATGCAATCATAAAGCCGAGGATAAATGTATTCATCAAGGAGTTTATAAAGATACAAGATAACCCCTAAAAATTCCACAACCGCACTCCCCACAAAGATTTGGAAATTAAGCGCAAGTTCAAAAGAACTCTCCCCCATACGATGTCATTCCCAAAGGAACAACAAGAGCGACCTTAATTTCAAGAGAAAAGAAGGATTTCTTTAGACTCAACAAATTGCATACAAGTATGAATTTGGAATCCAAAATATTCAATCATATTAACCAAAGCGAACCATGATTAATTTGACTAAATATGCTCAACACAGGTAAACTTATGGAGACTTAATTCATCGATTAGATTATTCACAAGAAAACTCATAAATATTCTAACCGAATTACACAATTAAACTAATCACAAAGTAATCAATTCAATTGTTCACACTCGACATGAGAAAAATCTATGGAGTGCTAACTAAATAATCACACAAGATGTTGATTTAGTTCATTTGGGCTCAACATAAGAGATTTTGGAACCCCGACTAAGATTATCATAGGAAATGACAACCTTAACCGTACATGTACTCAACATGAGAGAACTCATGGAATACAAACTAAATAACCACACAAGTTGATTAATTTAGTTCATAATGCTCAACATATAGCATCTCATGGAACAACCAACCATGCCAATAAAAAATCGACTTAGTCTTATCGTGCTCAACATGAGATTCACAATGGAACCTTCAAGGTAATACATAATAATATGAAACAATTAAGATCTATACCGTGGATAACAAAAACAAGGACCTATTCTATTTTTCCATCACAAAGTGACATAATAGACTTTATCCTTGAATCACAAAAGATTTTAACCTATTTTACATCAATAATTGACAATATAGGCTTAACTTTTGTGTTTTTCCAAAAGTCCATTCATTCCTTTATCAATATTTGCATACCAATACGTGAACGACTTTACTTTTGATAAAATATGGGACAATCAAGTTCACGGACGTAAACATATATATCCCATCAAAATATTACAATATATAAAACCATAAAGATTAATACTGCAACCATCATCTTCCAAACAAACTTAGAATTTTTAAACCAAAAAATCTAAAAACAAGAAGATGAAATTATTGGATATAGCTATGTGTAATCACAATCATGGCTATTCCAAAATACTAGTTATTCTTCTAAATAAAACGAAAAACATAGAAGATTTATTAGACAAACGGAAATCCGAGTTCATTAAGAACTTCATATCTTTCAATGAAACCATCAAAGAATGTATCACTGATTTCCTTTATTCTTTTGACCGTAGACACACCATGTCCGTGAGTTAGAACACTAACTTTGCGATCAACAACTCGAGCAAGCTGCCTAGCTTTGGAACAGTCCATGATGAGATTCTTTTGATTCCGTATTAGAATATTCTGATTAGCAAGAATTCTGGCCTGACCATCTAGAAGTTGGTTTATCTGCAATTGAATATTTGCATACTCGACCTTTGAATCGTTCTGAAAATGAGTTAAATCCTTGACAGAATCATCAATCCAGGATTTATGATCCTTTCTTTCAAGCATCTTCTTTAGAACCAGCTATTGAATTGACTCATGTTACCGATTGCTTTCATCCATATTAAGACACACAATTTCTTGAGTTCTTGCAGCGTTCTCCATACCAGTTTCAGAGAACAAGGTACAATATATATAACAAGTATATATACGTTCGCAAACCAGGGTAGGAAAACCCAATTTTGCAAACCCTAAGAGTTCACGGACGGAGGTTACGGGAGTTTGCGGACTGTTAGACATAAAAATTTAATCAAACTGAAACAATATACAACATAATTGAGTATTCCCAAATTATTTTCCTTGCACCTCTCAAGTTAGAAACAAGGAAACAAATACCTGGAATCAGGTAGTCGGGTGGAAATTAATTCCACTATGATCATCGGGAAGGAACTTGTATATATCATCAGATAGTTTGATTTTTGTGTTCCTTGACTTTCTTTGGTTATCTCCCATACTTGAAGCATAAGCCATGGCATGTTTGACAAATCCGTCAGATGACTTTCTCTGAGGACTAAATCTAGAACCTCTAGCAATAGGTTCAAGAGGGTCAGAATAGATAGGAATCCATTTTCTAGATTTAGATTTATCATGAACATTCATATAAGTACATGGAATGTTCTTATTAATACTGCAAAAAGAATTTCCAGAAAGAACTTTATCCCTGTGATGATATCTAGAGTAGAGATCATTCTCATAAGGTTTCTGATTTCTTGTGGGCATATGTTTCACTACTTTAGTCGACTGACTATCTGTTCCATTGACAGTGAAAATAAGCAAATTACGAAGCTTAGAAATATGTTTCCTTCTTGCAAAACAATGAATAGCATAGTGATTCTGTTTCCCACAAAAAGTACAGGTTCGTGGAGGTGAAGCAATAACTGGCACATGTTCAAACTTCATAGCCATATGAGAAGATTGGAAGTTATGCAAACTTTTCTTGACACAATCTTCTTTCGGAGAACATTTCTTTGTATATGGTAATTCCTGAGAATTAGTCACTGAAGAATTTCTCCTTAGGTCAGAGTTTTCCTTTTCCAAGGATTTACACTATTCATGGGCTAGAGTAAGAGATGCACAAATTTTCTCTTTCTCAGCACGAAGTCTGTTGAGATCTGATGAATGAGTCTCGATCAAACATTTTTCTCTAATTGAGTCCTCTTTAACAACTTCCTCAAGAGTACTAATCTTTTCATGTTGTATAGTAGTTTCTTGTAGAAGTTTCTCAATGTTCTTAGAGAAAAACTTTATGATATGATAGAGATCACGTTCTCGATTAAGAGACTTTTCAAATTCATCAATGAGGTGATCATGATCATTAAAATCAATATCTTCAGCTGGATATTTTAAAATTCTGGTGAGTTCCTTTTCATCTTCTGCCACAATGTCACATGCCTCATGAGAGGAAGAAATGTCATTATCACATTGAACATTCTTTCTACCTCGGGATTCGGAAGAATCAACTAAGGAATAATCCTTTAAGGTGTTTCCAAGACACTTGACATGGTCAAAAGCTTTTGGAGACATTTTGGTATGTGCAATAGAGATTATGTCCACAAACTCAGATTGCTTGCTCTGATACCAATTAAAAATGCGGGCGGTCTAACAACCTCACCCAATATTTTGATTAGCAATCTGTTTGGACAACTCCGAGTTGTTTTCTAGAGAATCAACAAGACTCAATCAATATAAAATACTCAAGGAGTTATTATCTCAATCTCTCGATTTGATTTACTCAAGCAAATATAATTCGCGAGCCTAATCAAAGAGAGATAACTTGGATGGTACCAAAGACCAATATCCAAGTGTCAATCGATTTAAATCAGCAACCAATAAGGTCGGTTATTCTAATCGATTGAACAACGTACAACCTGTATTATTTCAATTATATAAAAATATAATGCGGAAAAGAAATAACACAGACACCAGAATTTTGTTAACGAGGAAACCGCAAACGCAGAAAAACCTCGGGACCTAGTCCAGATTAAACATACACTGTATTAAGCCGCTACAGACACTAGCCTACTACAAATTAACTTTGGTTTGGACTATAGTTGAACCCCAACCAATCTCACACTGATCCAAGGTACAATTATGCTCATACACCTCTGATACCAGCAGGATACTGCGCACTTGTTTCCCTAAGATGATCTCACCCACAACCAAGAGTTGATACGACCCAAAGTCAAAGAATTTAGCAAACAAATCTGTCTCACACAAAAAAGTCTACATGTAATAGATAAATTCATCTCCCACGAATAAGCCTATGAGTTTTGTTCCGTATTTTGATATATCAAGGTGAACATGAACCAATCGATATAACCAGACTTATATTCCCGAAGAACAGCTCAGTTTCATCAATCACCTCACAATAAACTTAATCGACGCAGCGAAGAATATTATTGAGGAATCACAAACAATGAGACGAAGATGTTTGTGACTACTTTTATCTTGCCTATCGGAGATAGAAATCTCAAGCTTACAATTATACTTATATGATAGAAAGAGAAAGATCATATCACACAACTACAAGAAAAGTAGTATCGGTCTGGCTTCACAATCCCAATGAAGTCTTTAAGTCGTTAACCCGAATTTAGAAATAAAACTCAAGGGTTAATGGAGATCGACTCTAGCTTAGAGAAAACTAGTATCACACAAGAAAAGTGTGTGGGGATTAGTTTTTCCAATGGCTAGAGTTCTCCCTTATATAGTCTTACAATCAAGGTTTGCAATCAATGTTATCTTACTAACAAAGCATTCAATATTCACCATTAGATGAAAACCTGATTAGATACAAGATAATATCTCTTAACCGTTAGATCGAAAACTTAGCTTGTCATACACACATGTACTTGATGTTTTGAGTTCGTGTAACCATACCGAAATGTGTATAATGGTTGGTTCAATATTAGTCAACCAAATGGTTAGCCAAATGATAATTTCATATCAACCATATTCTTCTTCACCATAACTAGTCCAAATAACTCAAATGAACTAGTTAGAGAGTTGTTCAATTGCTATGAGAACTCAAGTACTACAAGAGACACAATTGAATCAAAAACGATGTGATTCACTCGAATTATTAATCATGAACTATAAAGCCACGGTTTGCAAAAGCATTCCTTAGTAATTTAAGATAAGTTCACGAACAACGTTTTCAGACATAACCTCTTGAGTTCGCGGACTCAAGCTAACCGGTTGAAGTTAATAAACTCCAGCAGAATTTCTCGGGATGAGAAAATCCATCAGTTCACGGACTGGGTTCACGGACTGCACCTGAGCTTCAACTTCAGCAGATATTCTCGGGTTCGGACTGAGTTTCTGCTCACGTTTGGGTTCCACTTGATCAACAAAGTTCGCAAACTTCGGTTCAAGTGTTAAGGAATTATACATATATGTGTTGCCACAACAATGTTTATATCCCACAATGGTTATATAGTCTAAACTCTCATTTTAATTATTGAAACATTCTCAGAGGACATCATATAGTTATTTTCACGAACTAGTTTTTGGTCAGAGCGATTTCCAAAGTGATTGAAACATAACATGAATTTCGTCACTAGGCAAATATGAACTTGGCTAAAGCTAAAGATTTACCAACACATATTTATAGAAATAGATAAGCGAGATATACTCAGCTCGAAATGTCACATGTGCATATTCTTAGTCTATATAGTAAAACGACTTTTGTCTCAAGATAGGAGATAGAGTAGATAGACTTTTGAGTGATAGATAAGTTCAAGTCTCTACATAACTTTTAGTCTATGAAGATCCACTGGTTCCTTGAGTTGTCCTTCATCTTGTATGATGATCGCCATGGAGTTATTGATCTCAACTACACTTTCTATCCTAGTCTGAGACCTTAGCTATAATAGACTAGAAATCAAGACTATATAGTTTTGATCACTAAGATTGACAAAATGCTTGAGATAGCAACGCATGCGAGTTTGACCGAGCAGTGCTCTAACAAACAATATTGTGGTAGTTTACAACCCCAGTCCAATTCTTGCACATTGGAGTGAAATGGTATAACGGGGACTGGTTTTTGATAGGGTTGGTTGGAATTCGGTGAAAAACGGTTATGAAACAGAACCAATGTTTCTCAGAGGTCATCAGAAGTACTCGCATCCTTATATTATCCGCTCGGATATCATAGAAGTTCCCCCACAAACACCACATCCAAACACAACGGGGGATGAACCTACTATACCCGGACTAACTAAGATCCTCACGTTGTTGGTACGTACGTCGTTTTATTTTCCTATTCCTTTAGTCTACATCTATGAACTTATATAGGCCAACATGCTAAGAACATGTTTAAAAATATGACAACAGCGTCAGATGATCGGAAATTTGGGAAAGTTCTTTAGGAGAAAAAACAAGAAAGGAGAGGTGTTGACCCAGAAATAAATGGAGAAAGTCGAGCAAAAGATAGACAAAATTGAAGTTCGGAGGCCAAAGAATTATGGGACAAAAAGAAGAAGAGGGTACACAAGAATCTAAGGACCTAGTGATCGTGTGTCTGTTTAACAATGTGGTATTGGTTTATTTATGTTTATGTCTTGAAGAATGTGGTATTGGTTTATGTCTGTTTATGTTTATCTCTGGAACAATGAGGTATTTGTCTAGGTATGTTTATGTTTATGTCTTGAACAATCTGCATGTATTGCTAAACTTTTTGGTTGATTTGGCTTATGTTTAACTTGTTTTCGGTTTGGAATCTCTAAAATTTGGAGTTTGTTTTTTTATACAATCAAGTTTTGTTATTATATTTATTATGTTGACAAGCCGGTGTCAAATTAAACATTCCACCGAGTTTAAATGTTCTTTGAACGTGCCGATAGCACCTGATTTTAGAAGTGTGAATCAGGTTCTGGCATTGTATAGGAGGGAACGATGGTTCCGGATTTCTAAATCTTCCAAACACCAAAAAAATAGAAATTCGGCATGGAGTGTTATTTGGATAGGATTCTGGTATTGAAAATTTTCCAGGAACAAAATAACCTGTTCAAACTACCGGCACTATTTGTAGTTTAACATTCAATGCCGGCATATTCACTCATTCTACTGGATGTTGTTCCTCACTAAACGGCACAGTGAATACAGTTTTTTTAATGCCGGCACAATAATACCGGCGTAGAAACGATGAAACAAAACAACGCCAGCATAGGTATCAAAATATTGTTAAGTGTTTACAATACACACTTCCCAAAAAACAAAATGTTGATACATTTCTTCCACAAGTATTAGTGAACCACATATATATCCAAATTACTCATCATCGCTTCCACACGTATGAAGTTGCATCTTTTCCTCTTGGAGAGGTTTTTTCGATAAAACCAACGCATCCCAAAATTGGTGATTCTCCTCATACAATGCCATCCATCCCGTCCAGATATTGGGATCTAGATCCTTGTTTTTCATCATCCCACAAATAGGTGTAAATGGACAGTTTTCCTTAAGTTTTAAAATAATAAAATAATTACCGTTCACGAACGCCAAAACAACTCTTCTCTTCTTAAGGGATCCTTCGCATTTTTTCCACTTTGGTGTAAATATTACTTCTACGGTGGGGATAAAATAATGAACAACACAATTAAATGTATCCTCCACTAGATGCCCACAAAGCGACATTCTCATCCAATATTGAGAATAAAGGAACTTCATCTCCTGCTCGGGACCTAACGCTCGAGCGTACATATCATCAAACCCTTCTTCATCACCAACCAATTGCTCATAAAATCTCCTCATGTTCATAAGTTGTTCTGCCATCCTATTTCTAGCATATCAGCATGGTGTCATCCCTCTACTTACCGCCGTCTCAAAGATGCCTAATTGTTTAGTTATGGCATGATACCCACAATTTCCATCTCCATCGACATCATCCGTATATATAATATACTCGCGAATAACCTCGGTAATTTGGTCTATGTAAGACTGTATCTTGGTATGATAACTTCTAATGGTCCTACCTGTTTTGCGATCCTTAAACATCTTCATGTAACCCTTTTACTGCTTAATTATATCCAATCCATCCTTTGTAATCCTTATGCTTCCAGTGTCTTCAGTATGTGATGGGAGTCCATACTTCCTTGGCCTACCCCTTTGCTTTTGAACCAAAAATACATCAACTTCTATGGGGCCTATGGAGTTGTCACCCTCGTATTGTTGTTGACTAGATATGGGTCCCTTACCTTTTCTATCAATAAATTTTTCATGTTGTTGACTTGATGTAGGTACCTTATTTGGCCTTCCCTTTTTCTTTGGCACCACCGCCTCGTCGCCTTGTTTTTCTTGGTAGCACAATGTTGGTACATTTCGAGGCCTACCCCATTTCCTTGGAACATCCGCTACATCGACTATGGGTGTGGCCTCGGAATGGTCACCTTGTTGTTCTTGGCAGATCAATGTTGGTACATTTCGCGGCCTACCCCTTTTCCTTGGAACATACGCTCATCGACTATGGGAATGGCCTCAGAATGCTCACCTTGTTGTTCTTGGTAGCTCAATGTTGGTATATTTCGCGGCCTACCCTTTTCTTTGGAACCTCCACTACATCGACTATGGGCGCGGATTCGGAATGCTCGCCTTGTTGTTCTTGGTGGCTCCATGTTGGTACCTTTGGTTGCCTACCCCTTTTCCTTGGAACCTCCACTATATCGACTAAGGGTGTGGATTCGGAATTCTCACCTTGTTGTTCTTGGTACCTTTGGCGGCCGACCCCTTTTTTTTGGAACCTCCGATCCATCGGTTGTTGGCGTGGATACCAAATTCGTCATTTGTTGTTGACTTGATAGTGGTTCCTTTCTCGGCCTACCCCTTTTGTTAGCAACCGGAGCCTCCGCGAACCTTCCTTCCGATATCTCACATCCGGTTGGATCTCGTTTCTTACTTGCCGCGAGTTCTTATTCACGTTGAGTCATTGATTTCAATTATTTCCTTTGTTTTATCCTTGCCATTTTAGTTTGTGGTCTACCGGGAGGATCTCCCTTTGTTGACTCTTCACTTTATGCTATCCATGGATGTGTAATTAGCCTTAGTTAGATCAACAAGACTTGCCAGCTAACTGAGGTGCCATGTGAGTAAGCTTCAAAGAATTCCTTTGCTTCGTTCGTATCCCATGGTGATTGTCCGGGATCTTCCGTAGGGGGGGGGGGTCGAAATATAGTTGCTTCCAAAACGGATCAATAACTTCAATATGTATCACTTCTTCATACTTCACAAGCATATGACGATACGGAATCCCTAATGAAGACATGCCGGGACAAATACACACATCACGTTGTTTTCCATAGTTTATGTCATATTCCATTTGTCTCATCATATGTTTTATTGCCCAGTGAGAGATATTGAACCAAATTCACTGAAGCAACTTACCATAAGGAAGAAATTGAGTCAGCCTTTCCATTGATCTTTTCTAAAATGTCTGCTTGATCTTGTCGATATCACTCTTAACGTACTGCTCCATTGCCTCGGTGACCGTAACCACGTTGCCTTGGCCGGACTCGATGAGATCTTTAAATCTCCTATGAGCGGACTCCGCTACACTGGTTGCTTCATTCTTGAAGTTTTTATACCAGTTTGTCCATGCACGCACAAATATTTCCTTAAACTTATCGAACCATTGAGTCCGACAATACCAGACGGCAGTCGGATAAACCTCATTCCAATCGCCAATAAACTTGTCCAACCTCCTTTCGTACATATGCTCGCTGAGAGACCAATAAAATTTCTCCCAATCTCTTATAAATTCCAACCATTTTTTATGATTTTCCGCATGTTCTTTGTCCACTCGCTTTTTTTTATCTGCCTCTCTCATCCTCTTCTTCTTCGGGGGATAGTTTGTTCTTGAAAACATCTTCTTCTAGTTGAACAATCATTCTCTTCTTAATATCTTCCTTGGTGGGTTCAAACAAGGCATGACAAGTTTTAATAACATTTTGACGTATATGATATGTACATAGGAAATTTTGTGCTCCCGAGAATACGTCAGATATTGCATTCATTAAGGCGTCCTCTTGATCGGTTATGATGACCCTCGGAAGTTTATCTTCCCGGAAGAATAATTTCAATTGTCGTAATGCCCAATGATAATTATAGTCCCTCTCATTTTCTATTAAACACCAAGCCAATGTGAATGTTACCTTGTCCGATGTTTGGCCCATGATGTTGAACAACGGCATATTGTATTTGTTTGTCTTGTAGGTGCAATCCATCAAAAGAACACCACAACATGTATTTGCCAATTGTGAAAGCAAAGGATGCGAAATGAATATTTGAAGGGGCTCCTCGTCCGGACCTCTTTTAATGATACGCGTGTAGTTGTGATCCCAAACTATCTTCTCAAATTCTTGCATAACGGTCCTCCCATCCCATTCCCCCCTTCTAATGGTTGCTTGTGCGCTATAAATTGTTCTCAGAGAAGACACGTTAGTCTTATCCTTTTCCTTTAACCCTTAGAGAATTTGTGTTGGTTTGATAAATTCTTTGCTCAATCTCTTTACATCCTCGAATTCATGAGGTTTTAGCTTTGAAACTAGGGAGTGACCAATAAAATCTTTCGGATCCCGGTGGTTATGACAACCGAACCAAACCTCACAATCCCATTCCTTGTTCATGTCATTTAGATGGAATACAAGCTTAAAGTGGAAATTATCCTTCCTCGTACGAGTCTTGTATACCTTATTAGTCTTCTTTGGATATACATAACCCTTTATCTTATGGCTATTTTTCTCCTTGTATACCCCACTTCTCTCGCAAACCATCTCAAAACGAGTATCTGAATGTTGGGTATTCCTCACCACATACACATGTTCTTAAGAGCCGTCTCTTTAGCCCAAGCAATTGATTCCTTTGGATATTTTATTCCCTACACAAGGATAACAATGGGAGATTAGAAGTTTCATTACAAGCAATCCATTAGTGAGGTCAAGATACTAAGTGAAAAGTATACTTTAGTAACATACCGGAGGCATTTTATAGTATTCTGACGTATCCCGACCAAGAGGCTTTGCATTTTTTGGATCAATATATCTCACCACCTACGGATGGAAAGAATATCAGTGACAACATAAATGGAAAAAAATGCCGGCACGGTATTCCATCATTATCGATATATGTCCCGACATAGTCGAACTAAAACAGAACTGAAGACAAAATTTTAAACCTGTTCCGACATTATCGTTATCTAGAAATATACACCGATACTAATTTCAGGCATTGGTATAATGTATGCCGGTACATGTGCTGACTTAGTGGTTAACTAAGTTTTCTATGCCGGTGTTTAGCTACTAAAGGCACTGCTTCCTGTATGTTATTCATACAGTACCGGCATAGAAACCTTTGAATTTTACCATGCTGGTATCATATTCCGTGGAATATTCCTTAGTAGGTAAAAAGTAACTTTTGTACCGGCATAGTTTTTTGTTTGCTTTTTATGCCGGTATGGGTTTAAAATTGGGGGATATTGAATGCCGGCATAGACGAATCATGAATACGATGCCGGTTTTTAGGGTGCCGACATTGTATGCATACGAATACTATGCTGGTACAGAGGTTTTTCAGCTGAAAAAATGGCGGGTTCAAAGAAAAAAATCAAATTTTCAACCTACCAGCAGCTTTACCTGTATGTTGGGGATGCTTGTATGGTGGGCAAGTTTACTTTCTTGTGTAGGTTCTTCAAAAAACTCTCCTTGGTCGTAAAAATCATCATTCAATGGTGTTGGTTCCACAAAAACTTGGAATTGTGAGTTGTTGTTATTAGCAAAAGATTGAGGATATGATTCTTGTTGTAGTTGAGCTAAAGATTCAGCAACATCAATTCTCTCTTCACAATCATCATCCATTTTCCCTCCCAATTTTTTTTCACTCTTTCTACACTCACCCAAAAACTAATATAAACACTAACTTAATCTTATAACTAATACTTAACATTTTTACTAATTAAAATTAATCACTAATTAGGATTAGTGAGGCTAAATTAGGAATTAAAAAAATAATTACAAAGGGGGTCACCCAGAATTGCTATTGGGACACCGTTTTTGTCATGTAGCTATATCCCCCAATTAGATTGGGTATCCCCCAATTGCGCGTTCTTAATAAAACACTTATACTAATTAATATTGAAGTTGAACAAACCATGACCATAGATTTATATTCTCTTTAGACAAATCTGGACCACCACTTACGTAGGAAAGTTAGACAAACTATGCTTTATATTCTTGAATTTATCAATTAAAAATTGGAAAGTTTTTGTTTTATTCCTATTGATAAAGAGAGGAGTTCCAAGGTACTTCTCAAAATTACTCAAAAACTTTATCTTAAGAGACTTGGATAGTAATTTTATGTGTTTATGATGCATTTTAGTACTAGTAATAAAACTAGACTTTTCAAAATTAATGGCCTGGCCAGGAGCCTTAGCAAAGACATTAATAATCTTTATAAGGTTTCTAGCATGAGATGAAGAAGCTTTAGAAAAAAAGCATGCAATCATCAGCGACGAAAAATAAAATAAAAATCGAAGGACTATTTTTCCTAATTTAGAACCTTAAATTAGATTATCAGAGACAGATTTAAGGAGAAGTTGAGATAATATCTCTGTACATAAGATAAATATATAAGGCGAGAGACACTTTTCCTGCCTTATAACTCTAAAAGGATAAAAGACTTCCCCGAGTGACCCATTCACCAAAACCGAATGAGAAACAATACTAATGCACTGAAAAATTAATTAACACCAATCATCTGAGAAACCAAGTTTTGTAAAAACAACTACAATAGAAGACCATTCTGTTAGACATTGCTCGGTCTAACTCGCATGCGTTTCTATCTCAAGCATGTTTGTCAATATTAGTGATCAAAACTATACGTCTTGATTTCTAGTTTACTTATGGCTAAGTATCGGTCTAGGATAGTCAAGTATAGTTGAGCTCCAGACTCCATGGAGATTATCTTATGAAGACAAATAACTACTCAAGGAACCGGTGGAACTTCATCCGACCAAAAAGGTATGTGGAGACTTGAACTTATATAGCACTCAAAAGTCTATCTATCTCTTATTCTTGAGACAACAGTCATATAAGTATGATAGTTTTCATACATATACATTTGCTATTTCGAGACGAGTTTACTTGCATATCTTTTTCTCGAAATATGTGTTGGTAAGCTTTTTCTGTGATGAAAGTCATAATGACGTTCAATCTCGAAAATGGCTTTGATGAAGATAGTCGATTCTTTATGTTTAATGACTATTAACATTATAGAAGAATGTTTCAATGATTGAAATGTAGAGTTGAGATTATGTAACCACCTATAGATATAAGCATATATAGTGTGTTCACACATTAGTATATAAGTCCATGTACCGGAAACCAAGTGCGTGCATATGTGTGCATGCGGTATTGGTGAAGGAGACAGGTTGGGTATGCGTACCCGTACACGTACTGGCGGAAGTTCATGTCCGTGAATTTCTGCTGAGTTTGGAGTTTATGAACTTACAAACCAGTCACCTTAGGTGCGCGTACCCACAAAAATTTTCCATCCGATAATTTCTGCTGGGTTTTCAAACCCAATTCCGGTAAAGCTAGAGTACGCATACCCGTACGCGTACCCAAGATGGTTATATTTCTCAAATCGGTTGTTCATGAACTTAAACAATAAAACAATAAGGAATGCAATCTTTGCAAACTGTAGCTATATTGTTCATGAATTTATTCGAGTGAATCAAACCGATTTTGCTTCAATTGTTTCTTGTATAGTACATAAGATTTCCTTGCAATTGAAAAACTCTTGAACTAGTTCTTATGAGTCATTTGAACTAGTTATAAGAAGATGAATACGGTTGATATGAAAGTGCTCATATGGATAACCATTGGTAAACTATTTGTGAACCAACTAAGTGTGTATATTTAGGTACGGTTACTTAAACCTAAATGAAATATATTTCATTTGTGTGTGACAAGCTAAGTTTTGATCTAACGGTTGAAAGATATTAGCTTGGATAAATCAGGTTTTTCATCTAACGGTGAATATGAATGCTTTGTTACCAAGGTAACTTGGATTGCAAACCCTGATTTGAAAACTATATAAGGGAGACGTCTAGCAACTGGAAAAACTAATCCCCACACCTCCTGTGTGATACTAGTTGGTTTTGCTAGAGTCGATTCTCCTTTAATCGTAGGTTTCTTCTCGAGACCCTGTCGATTAAAGACTTGAAGATTTCATTGGGATTGTGAAGCCAAACGAAACTGCTTATCTTGTAGTTGAGCGATCTGATCTTGCCATTTCCTATCGTACGAGTTCAATTAAATAATTGGCTTGAGATTATATCTCCGATAGGGAAAGATAAAAAGAAATCAAAAACATCTTCGTCTCATCGTTTGTGATTCCGCAATATCTTGTTTCGCTACCATACGATTTAGATTATTGTGAGGTGATCAATAATTCTAGGATGTTCTTCGAGAATATAAGTCCGGGTTATTGATTGGTTCCTGTTCACCTTGATTTTATCAAAAGACGGAACAAAACTCGTAGGTTTATCTTTGGGAGAAAGATTTATCTATTATTGTAGACTTTTCTGTGTGATACAGATTTGTTTATTCAAGTCTTCGACTTTGGGTCGTAGCAACTCTTGGTTATGTGTGGGATCAGCTAATGGAATCAAGTGCATAGTATTCTGCTGGGATCAGAGATGTAAGGAGCGTAATTGTACCTTGAATCAGTGTGATATTGATAGGGTTCAACTACAGTCCATACCAGAGTTAGTATGTAGTAGGCTAGTGTCTGTAAAGGCTTAATACAGTGTGGCATTCAATCTGGACTAGGACCTGGGATTTTTCTGCATTTGCGGTTTTCTCGTTAACAAAATTTCTGGTGTCTGTGTTATTTCTATTCCGCATTATATTTTGTTATATAATTGAAATATCACAGGTTGTGCGTTGTATCGATCAATTGTGAAATCCAACCTTTGGTTGTTGATTGGAAATTGATTGATCCTTGGATATTGGTTTTTGATACCATCCAAGTTTTTATCTCTTGTATTTGATAAAGACTCGCATATTTCTATTTGCTTGAGTATAGATCAAATCGAGAGATTGAAATATTAACTCCTTGATATACTTTTTTTTTATTAAGATTGAGTCTGACTGTCTAGTTGATTCTCTTAAAAGTATATTAGAGTTAGTCCATACATATTGCTAATCGAAATATTGGGTGAGATTGTTAGACCCCCGCTTTTTCGCATTCCAACCTATCAAAAGCTTTAGAAAGTGCTAACTTAATAGCCGTAAAATCAACTTTAACTTGTTTCTTTTATTTTTGAAAGAGTAAAGAATCTCATGACTAATAATAATGTTACCGTGTATTTGTTTATTTGCTATAAGTACAGACTGAAATGGTGATATAAGAGAATCCAACAAAGGTTTAAGCCGATTAGCTAATATTTTAGAAATTATTTTGTAGGCAGTATTAGAGAGACTAATAAGTCTGAAATCATCAGGAGTTGAAGGATTATTAACTTTAGGAATCAAAGAAGTCTATATAGTTATACGACTTAGTCTCATTAGAAGATAGAATAGATTATACTTTTGAGTGATATAGAAGTTTCAGTCTCCACATACCTTTTGTTGATGAATTTCCTCCAAGCTCTCCTCAGTAGATCTTCGTCTTTAATCAATGAACGATGTGAAGTCTAAATCTAAACTACACATTCTATACTAATCCAAGACATAGTTATAAGTAGACTAGAAATCAAGTATATAGTTTTGATCAACTAAACTTGATAAACAAGCTTGAGATAACAATGATTGCGAGTTCGACCGAGCAATGCTCTAACAATAACTTTAGTCAAAATCTCTTCTGAATTGTCCCTAAATAAAACCATCTGGATAACCATCAGGTCCCGGCGATTTCCAAGGGTCAACGGAAGGAATAACGGTTAAATATAAATTCATATCATCAGTTATAATCGAATTTACATTTTTCAAAGCTTCCTCTATGTCATAATAATAACTAGTTTGACTTTACGCAATATAAATGTTCTTAAAGTATTTTGATATAAAAGAAACAACTTGCTCCCTATTTTCCAACCAATTCCCTTGATCATCTTTAATAGTATGAATGGTGTTATACATATTCCTAAGCTTCACATAATTATGGAATCTTTTTGTGTTTTTACCATACTGCGTAAAGTAGTCTATCCTAGATTTTTGTTTATAAAAATTATTTTCTTTTTCATACGAATAATCAATTTTTTTCGAATAATTCAAAATGTAATTACCAATATCAGGAGTATAAGAAATAGATTGCAACTTTTCAAATTCAGAATTCAACCGACTAATTATTGTGTTAATATGACTAAAAGAATTAATATTCCATTAACTAAGATCATGCTTTAGATTTAAGTTTACCTACCATAACAAAACTTGGAGAACCATTAACTTTTTTAACCCAAAAATTATGAAAAACATTTTTTAATTTTGGATTTAGCTTCCAACACTTAAAGAACTTATAAGAAATTTTAGTATTTTGTTCTTGATGAAAACATTTAATCAAGCGTCTGAAAATTGTTTAGTTAGTCATGATGCTGGTAGCGGTCTAGGTAGTTTTATTTTTCACAGATTGGGTGTTGCTATTCAAAAAGGAGTTGGTGCCCAGCTTGTTGATCAGCTACCAACTAAAAACTCTGTAATCGCTCCTTAGTTTGAGAAACGAATGATTTTTTTAATAATTTAATCAAAATAGGACTGTGATCAGAGTAGACTCTAGCTAAATTAGTTACACGAGTATGTGGTAAAACAGATAACCATTAATTATTCACAAAGCCTTTATCCAACTTCTCAAAAATCAACTCAGACGGTTTCTTAAATCTCCTATTGCACCAAGTAAATGGATTCCCAATAGAAAACACCTCATTCATTTTTATATCACCAGTTTAGTTTTAATAGAATTCGGGGGAAAATAAATATCTGAATTTCCACCTTGCTTTTCAGATGCATGCAGAATAAAATCGAAAACACCTAGCATTAACCAAGGCCTATTATTGAACTCATTCATATGACTAAGAAAATTCCATTGATTTTTCATACCATTAATATTTAGCGCCCCATATATAAATGAAAAATTACATTTTTTAATAGCTGGAGTAATATCACACATTATATGCATCATATTTAGAGAGTTGCTTATAACCTTTATACCTGACTTAGCAAAATAACCTACCGTCATACCACCCGATCTACCCACAACAGACAAAATACACCAAGAATCATAGGGTAGATGATGACAATACTTGTTTTCAGTTTCAATATCAACCATGGTTTCAAGAAATCAGGCCTATTTTTTCTGAATATGTTCAAAAGATGAAACCACTTTATCAGAACATCACCCACTCATATTCCAACTAAGAAACTTCATGATGAGAAAATAACAAACAAATAAAAAATAAAAGAAAATAAAGCAATAAAAAGATTTAAAGAGATCAAGTTTCCTTACAAGGTCATGGGATGAAGAAGGCTCGACATCCATAGAGTCCGTAGAGTCAATTATCATGAGATTTACTTCTTTTTCAAATTCTCATACAGTAATGACAGGCCCTGGAGGAAGTGTAACCAGCGGAGTAGGTTCAAGAACAATATCACTATCATAACATTTTCCAACAACTGGACTGCTCGAACAAGTCTGAAGAATAACTCATTTCTGTAGAAGTATTAAAAACCACTTTAGAAGAAGTGTAAATAGTCCGAGAGAATGAAGTACAAGGAGTTGATCAAACGACATTTTGATTCAACATTATATGAAAACACGGTACCAACCCTTCCTTGATTAAAAGAAGCACCAATGAGAGGCGAAAAAGGAGGTAATGAAGCCATATGTGGCTAATGATGAGTAGGGACCATAGTAGATGATGAGGAAAATATGCTGCATCCTAAGAAAACTGATTCATAAGATATCTTAGATATCTTTCCTTTCCTATCATTAAATAAGACAACAGCGTCTAAAGAAGTAAAACCATCCTGAGGTGTTTGAAGAGGGCTTAATCACATAGCTTGAAGGTGATAAAGTGATTGCATTAGTCATTGAAGAACTAGGTTCCCTGGTTGATAAAGCTGAAACTGAAGGCACAAAAGATGATAAAACATGGAGAGAAACAGTAGAACCTGAACCCCTAGATGATCCAGAGGGATGGAGACTGACATAAAAAACTGAAGGCTGAGACTCAGCACCAGAAGTAGCAACATCAGTAACCTTCTTCTTACCAGCACTGGAACTTTCTCCTTTTTATGAGACCGAAACCACCTTTGTTACAACCAGATGTGAAGCTTTAGGAGAATGAGAAGGCAAAGCTTCTACATAAATCCTCATATGAATTTCCTTACATTTTTTCTCATCATGATTAAGCACAAAGCATTTAATACATGCATGAAAAGGTAACTTTGGATAGAAAGCTGACATATAGTAAGTTTTCCAAGCAGTGTTGTAAATAACTTTCTTAGTCAATGGAAAATTCATAGGTACCATCACTTTAGCTTCATATAAGTTACCCAAAGGCGTATCTACTGCCTTAATAGTACCAATTAGCTCAATAATTTCTCTAGCCTTACCTTTATTAACAAGAATAAATGCTATTGTTTTTTTCATATGCATAAGAGTTTTATCCCATACCAAGTCAAAAACAGACTCTAAATCACCTAATAGTTGAACAACAAACAATTGACCAAAGAGCAAAGTTGGTCTAACAACAAGTTCCAAATCCAGATCTTCCTTTTTCTTAAATAAAATCACAAAGAGATTAAGAAAGCCTTCCATTCTTTTAATATATGGTTTAGCTAGTTTGAAATCAGATGCATTAATGGTCCATACTCTATTCAGATGGTGCTTAACAAAAGTTTTATGATAGTTACAATACTTATCAACAAGTAAACCAGTTAACCTAAATGAAAATTCTTCAACATCTTTATCTAAGTCAAGGACTCTCACTTGTTATTCAGGAATAAACATGATAAAAAACTAGAGACTAAGAAGATGAAGAAACACTGAAGAGAATTTTTTTACAAGAAGAAGATATGTATAAAATGTAACCTCCTCAATTGCTTTATATACGAAAGAGTGAAAAGAAAGTAGTGACAGAAAAATTATAAGATTGTATTACAAGATTAAATAATATACATGATTTTTATATGCAATCTCCTTGATTGACAGACGTACCCTCCTTCAGAACAGAAAATCAGGTTCATGCATGATATAAATTTTGCCAAGTGTTAAAAACGCTTATGCAAAAATCCATTATTGAAAATATTTGATTAAAAAATAATTATCAATTCATATATCATTTCCAATATTATAACCTCCAGTGTAATACCTTCTGAAACATCCCCACCAAGATACTGTAAAACTAAAGTAATATCAATATTGAACAATATTCATAGAATCCTACAACCCCTATAAAGTAGGTACTCACTATGAAGAGGAAAGAAAATTTAATCTTCACAAATATCCATAATACAAGCTTTTTAATAATAACCCCAAATCCACAAATTCATCCCAACAAAAATAATCCCTACTTCATTAGGATCTCATTATGCTAAAAAGCATATCTAAACTGTTAATCTTCTCATGTTATATATACTGACTCAAATCCAGAAGGAAGATACCGATACAAAATTAAAAAACCATACCCGATTAAGTATGCTAAAACTTCTCCAAAAAAACAGTCTTAATCTGAAATCTCATGATGGTTACTCTAGAACTCTATGTCTGCAACCTGCTTCAGCCTATGACCAAATCTGAAAACAAAATAGAGAAAACCTAAACAATTAGAAAACCTTGAAAAGAGATATTATATAGATTAACAAATCAAAACAGAAGATAAGGCAAGTCATGAAATTAGATAAGGAAAGTTTAGAAACGATAACAAGCCTTTCATGATTGAAAAGACAACAACATCAGAAGCAAGAAATTAGGGAAACTATGGCATTCCTAATCTAAAAAAATCTATAAAATTACAAACAAATTAACCAATAGAAATAAAAAAATGAAAAGATTCAGAAATAAAATTAAATTGAAAACCAAAATAAAATCGGCCGAGAGATGAAATTTTTTAAGAGTTGACTAAGTCAACATCACCAGACCAATCGCCTAAAAATTGTCAAAAACTTGACTAGAAAAGACCACTTGTCTTATATGTGATACCCTCCCCAATAATACTAGTACAACCGTTGCCACGGTGGAAGGGCCGACCGAAGAAGAATCCGATGATGGATTTTAAATTTGATATTGTTATTTATAATCGTTGCGTAGATTTTTTTATAACCTTTCCAACGAGATAAATTTGTAAAATTATAAGGCACGGATTTTTAGATATGTTATATTAAAGTTTGTTTTCCAATTATACCCCTTCAAGAGTAGGATACACAAAGAGTTATAGTAATTGGACTAAAAGGTAGGGGTAATCTTGTCTAGTGAAAAAGTAACCAAAAATAAACCACATGGAAATCAAATCAAATCTTTTTATCAAAATTATTAGGTTCATTTTACAAAAAAGTGGCCATAAAAAGGACTCCCTTCCATCGGGCCCTTCGGTTGGTCGGCCCAATGACATTCTCTTGTTGCATTGTCGTTAAATTCTTTTTGTACGGGTCATTTAGTTTTTGTTTTTGGGATCATATAGTTCTGGTTTAGGAAATTTTTGGTTTAGGAAATTACTAGGGAAGTCGGTCACCTTCTCTTATATATACACGGCAATATATGCCCGCATGAACACAACATAACAAACAGAGCCGAGAAGCTGATTAGGAGGAGAAGTAGACGCGGGAGAAAAATTTAAGACAAGTAGAAGGTGAAAACCTAAACTATTTTCATCATTGATTCTAAAACATATTTAGGATTTCCGTCTCATCAATATTGATCTCTGGCGGAAAAAGAACAAATAACCTAATTTTTTATGTTTAAATTTCCTATTTAGTTGTGTTTCCTTTTTTAGCTGGATTTCTTTTCTGCTAATAATTGTTGTTGTATAATCTCTATAAATACAAGTTCTGGTTCTCTCACAATTCAGAGAAACATACCCAAAATATGTCTTGGTATCTCCCTAAAGCCCTCAAAAAAGAATAACCTAATTTTGAATACTTGAATCAGGTTTCAGAATGATGAAACCCTCAAAATTTCAAGATCAGATAGACTTTGCATCAATGAGTGTAGTGCCATTCAACAAATTGGTGAAGCTTGTTGCTCGTGCTTTTTATGATGATAAACATGATAATAAACCCGAGAACCAGAGGAGGAATGCTAGAAGTGATAACCGAGGGATGGCCGCTGTGATTCTTGATGCTCTGACAAGGCGACTATGGGTCAGAGAAGATGATTTGGCTAAGGATTTGAAGCTGAGCTCTAAACAGTTACGCCAGACTTTATCTTATTTTGAGGAAGAGAAGCTAGTGACAAGGGTTACTCGAAGAGAGACGGTAAAAGCTGCACAGAGATTTAATGCTGCATTAGCTAACACCGCGGATGGTCATGGGGAAGAGGGGGAAGAAAAGAAGAAGGTGCATACCCATTCTTACTGCTGTTTGGATTACTCGCAGATTTGCGATGTTGTAAGGTACAGACTTCACCATATGAAGAAAAAGTTGGAGGATGAACTTGGCTGTGTGAAAACAGTTGAGGAATATGTATGCCGTGGTTGCAAGAGGAAGTACAATGCATTGGATGCGCTTCAACTAATTTCCCCAACGGGTGAGGGGTTTTGCTGCGAAAACTGCAATGGTGAACTGAAATTAGCTGCTGATGAAATGGGTGGTGGAAATGGTAACGCAAGGGGGAGGAGGCGGGAAATGGTGAAGGGCATGCTTCAGAAGATGGAGGAACAGCTGAAACCATTGCAGGATCAACTCAACTTAGTGGAGCATTTAACTTGTCCTGAATTTCGTACTCTCGAAGAGTGGGAAGCCGTAGCCAGTGCGGCACACAGGGATGCTAATGATCCATCCAAGTCTTCTCAAGAATATGTTGGAACACTTTTGCCATATATTGGCGCTACAAAGGTTGACGTTGAGCTGTCAGGTGCGGCAGTGAAAGAAGAGGATATCAAACCTGAGGTTGGACTGATGAAAGTCTATCCTCCTTGGATGATCCAGCAGGGCATGAATCTCACAAAGGAGCTAAGGGGACAAGTCTTGCCTTCTGATCGTCAGGTTGGCATGAAATCTAAACGTGAGGACGTTGAATGGGAAGCTGCCCGGACAACAGGAATGGCAACTGAAACTTGCAAGTTACACGATGTGAAGGCTGAAGAATCAGAGGAGGATGAGATAGACTGGGAGGATGGTTAAAGATTCTCCAGTTAAAAACTGTGACCGATAAAACAGAACGAAATGGCACATAAATGGCGTTAAAATCTTCCTGATCAAAAACCTCATCTTAAGCATCAAAAACTTTTGCGAATGATATTTGAAAACTGGATTGATATTTCAACTTTGCACATGAATATCACTATCAGTAGAACTTCGTAGCATTTGTTTTATGTTTCTGCTTCTGCTAGATTCATTACACAAGATGCTCTGGTATGATAGTTCACTAAAAAAGATCGAACTATCTTTAATGCTGCAATTTATAAGCCTCCTCCGGCCTAGAGATTAAACAAAAATGGCCGCACTTAAAATATATTCCTCAAAACATTGTGCTGGAATCCTAAAATTGTGGATTTGAAAATGTCCACATTATGGTTACTGGAGATGTAGTTGCACTTACTTCCCAGTATATATGTCCACATTCGGTATCTAACTGGTGTATATGTTTAGACTAAAGCTACATTAACTCCCCGAATCTGTTTCCCAACACATGCCGGGAGGGAGGCACAATTTTCTAAAGAACTCTCATCTCTGTAGAGATTAACAACTACATAAATTGGCCAATTATATTTTCAAACTCTCACATCAGAGAGGTGCCAGCAATTTGAGTCAACAAACTCTAAAGATGTAATGCCTGCCTTGATTTGATATTACATTGTGTTAGAAATGTAAACTGATTGTATTTAATAATCTTGTTTAAGAGATACAGGACTTAGTCTTTATATAGACTCTTGGACGCAAACTCATTTACAAGAACTGACCGACATATTAATATGTGGCTAGTATTATCTGAGTCTGTACAGTGTACGGATATTTGACTACTTGACTTAGTCTAACATCCCCCTCAAACAGATGGCCGTACATCATGCATCAGTTTGTCCTTCAATAAGCAAAACTGAGATTTAGACAAACCTTTAGTAAACAAATTAGCAATCTGACTGAGAGTATGAACATATGAAACCTTTAAAAAACCAGAACTAACGAGATCTCGAATCATGTGATAATCCACTTCAATGTGCTTTGTGCGAGCATGAAAAATTGGATTCTCAGTTAGGCTGCCTGCACCAAGATTATCGCAATAGAGACGGCAGGGAAGAGATAAGAAAACATATAACTCCTCAAATAAGTATGAAAGCCACAGAATTTCAGCAGCAACATTTGCAAGGCCTCTGTACTCAGCTTCTGTAGAAGATCTAGAAATGGTGTGTTGTTTCTTGGAAGACCAGGAAACCAGTTTCCACCAATAAAAACACAATAGCCTGAAGTAGACTTGCGTGTATCAGGACAGCCAGCCCAGTCACTATCACAATAAGAAGATAATTTGGAACAATCACCATCTTGCAAAGTAATACCTTGACCCAAAGTGCCTTTAATATACCTCAGAATGCGTTTAGCAAGCAGGAGATGAATATCAGTGGGTTTGTGCATGAATTGACTCACATAGTTAACAACAAAACTAATATCAGGCCTGGTAAGGGTCAAGTACTGAAGACCACCCACTAAACTCCTGTAAGAAGCAGCATCTTGCAGAAGAGTACCATTATAAGCAGAAACCCTTGGACCAGAGCTAACTGGAGTTCGACATGGTTTACAACCAAGCATATCATGCTTTTTGAGCAAATCCATAGAGTATTTATTTTGAGTCAGAAGCATTTTGTTAGCTGAAGAATCAAAAACAGCTTCAATACCCAAAAAAATAATGTAGAGGGCCAAGATCTTTCATCGCAAATTATGACTTCAGAGATGTAATAAAGGAAGTAAGAAGAGCATCAGAAGTCCCAACAAGAATAATATCATCAACATAGACTAGAAGGATCATTCTGTCAGAGTTTTTGTGATAGATGAACATGGAACTGTCACATTTTGAGTTCTGAAAACCACTTTGAAGAAGATATCCACTGAATCTCTCATACCAAGCTCTAGGAGCTTGTTTAAGCCCATACAAAGATTTCTTAAGTTCACATACATAAGTGGGATGATCTGGATCAACAAAACCAAGAGGTTGCTCCATATAAACCTTCTCTTTTAGATTCCCATGCAAAAAAGCATTGCTTACATCTAATTGTCTCATGCTCCACTTGTTTGAGATGGCTAGACTCAAGACACATCTAATGGTAGTTGCTTTAACCACAGGGCTAAAAGTTTCATCAAAATCAATACCATCCACTTGGTGATAACCCTTAGCAACTAATCTAGCTTTATGTCTATCTATGGTACCATCAACATGTAATTTTGTCTTATAAACCCATTTACATCCCAGTACATTCATAGAAGGATGATATGGAATATGAAAAAAGTATCATTCTCATGAATAGCAGTATATTCATTCTGCATAGCATTAACCCAAACTGGTAGCTTGCTTGCCTCTTTAAAAGTTTTGGGTTCAGGAGGTGGTTGAAGTAGAGTATCAAGAGAAACAGGTACATGATGTTATAAAGTATAGTTTGCTACAAAATCCTTAGAGAGAAGTTTAGGAACATGAATACCTGATTTAGATCTGGTTTGAATACCAGAGGTAGGTGATATTGTGGTTGAAGAGACTGCAGTAGAAGCTGTAGTAGGAACTTCAGTTGAAACAGCAGTAGTGGATGTAGAGTCTTGAACAACTGGAAAAACTGCAGTAGAAGGTGATGGCAATGATGAAGTAGAAGGAGATAACTCAGCAGTAGTAGCAAAAGGAAACTTAGTTTCATTAAATACTACATGAGTAGTAACATATATTTTGTGTGTTTGTAGATCCATACATCTGTAGCCCTCGTGATGAATGTTGTATCCCAAAAACACACAAGGAGCTGATTTGGGACTGAGTTTATCTGTTCTATATGCTACAATATTGGGATAGCATAAACACCCATACACCTTAAGAAAAGAATAATCTGGTTTACTTTTATACAAGGCTTCATAAGGAGACTTGTAAGCAAGAAGCTTACTAGGAAGTCTATTGATAAGAAAAACATCTGCTAGAAAGGAGTCAAACCAGATTTTCTTAGGAAGAGAAGCATGAAAGGATAGAGTATTCCTCATTTCTGTTACATGTCTATGATTCCTTTCTGCTGAACCATTTTGTTGATGAAGATAAGGACATGATATTCTCAAAGCAATTCCACTTGAGTCAAGAAATTCTATAAAATGACCTTTGACAAGCTCAAGAGCACCATCACACTGAAATTGTTTTTATCTTGACATCAAAAAGATTCTCAACAAGAGACTTGAATAGTTTGAAACAAGCAACACTATCTGATTTATGCTTCATTGGATAAATCCATGAAAATTTTGTACAATCATCAATGAAGAGAATATAATACTTGTATCCCAAATGAGATTGTACAGGGGCAGGACCCCAAATATCACAGTGAACTAGCATAAAAGGTAAACTAGATATAGTACTAGTAGAATGAAAAGGCAAACATTTTTTCTTAGCTAGCTGACAAGACTCACATATAACAGAAGAACATTTAGCTGATATCTTGATATTAGTGTCCATATCAAGTTTATGAAAAATCTTCAGTGCAGGATGACCTAGCCTTGAATGCCATAAATCTGAGGAAGCTACTAAAGAAGTGAAAGCAGCACTATGAGGTGGTGTAGTAGAAACTTGTGAAGTATCCTTGTGTGATTGAGCTTGACCAGATAGTATTGGATAAAGTCCATCTCTCATCTTTCCTCTAGCAAGAATAAGATTGCTCCTCAATGACTTTATTTCATACCCCCAAGGATAGAACAGAAAAACACAATTATTATCCTTAGTAAATTGAGCCACAGATATTAAATTGTGTTGTAAATGAGGGACATAGAGAACCTTCTGCAGATTAAAATTGTTGGAGGAAGTAGATAGTGAGGAAGAACCTGTTAAAGATATAGGAATTAACTTACCATCACCAACCATGACATGTGCTGAGCCAGAATGAGGAGTAGGATTCTGTAAGATGGATGCATCATTTGTCATATGGCTGGAGGCTCCTGAATCAGGAATCCAAACTGGTCCTGAATGACTATGACTCCAATAACCCCCACTTTCATATGCAGTGTCAGATGGGAATTGCATATTGAAATCAAACTCATGTGAATTCCAAGGAGAGGTGGAGCTGCTACCTGCATTGAGATCAAGACCAAGAAAAGCTCTTTGTGGTGGTGCAGAACTATTTCTAGAAGCCGAATAACGAAATCTGCAACGATTTTCCAGATGACCATCTTTGAGACAGATTTGACAAGGTTGTTCTCCAAAATCAATGACTTGCTTCTGTGTAGGGTTAAAAGCAGTCTTTCAAAAACCAGGTTGTGATGAAGGATGATTATCCGAAGTAGATGATGAAGGTGCTGACAGTGAGGTGGATGGAGGCATAGGTTTTCTAAAAGGTATTGAAGAAGTGTGAGATGATTGTCTTTTGACAAAGAAGGCAGAATTTGTGGGATCTTGAATTAGAGAAGAATATGAATATGAATCTTGATTCTTCAAAAATTGTTCATGACTCAGAAGCCGAGATCGAAGTTCAGAGAAGGACAATGGAAGTTCCCTATTTTGAATGCTGACCACAAAGTGAATGAATTCTTTACCAAGACCATTAAGAGTATACATTACCAGATCAGAATCTTGAACCGGTTCACCAATTGTTGTAAGCGAGACATCAATTGTTTTAACTTGATGAAGAAAATCATAGATTGTTGAAGATCCTTTTGTAATAGAATGAAGTTGAGATCGTAACATTGACTTCTTAGCAAGAAATTGATCACTGAATAACTTTTCCAGATGCAGCCATTTCTCCCTGGCAGTATGTTTACCAAGTAACTCAGATGAGAAAGATCGATCTACATATGCATTGATACACGATCCAACAAATTTGTCAATCTGTAACCATTCAAGATAGTTAGGATTTGGAAAAGGAATGTTGTTAATCATCACCGTAGGTAATTCAGGATGAACAGATCCATCAACAAAACCAAAAAGGTTTGTACAGATAAGGATAAAAGAAATCTGATCTTTCCAAACTAAGTAATTTGATCCATCCAACTTTTCAAAAACAAAATTGGAGACGTTTTGAAAAGGAATTGTAAACCGACTATGAAAAACAAAAGGATTATAGAAAGTGTGTTGTTGATGTTGTTGTTGTTGTTGGTGAAGTTGTTGATTGTGTGTGAGATTAGTAGGTTGTTGTGTAGGAAATTGTATAGGAATATGTTGTAGAGATGGTTGAGAAGTAGAAGGAAACTGTGGTGGTTGTGGTGATTGTGTTGGTGATGTAGAAGAAAGAGGCGGTGGAGTTTGACGAACAGAAGATGGTGTTGGCGATTGTTGAAAAGAAGAAGATAAAGGTTGATTTGTTAACGGTGGTGGTGGTGGTGGTTGAGAAGAGAAAAGAGGTAAAAACCTATAAGGAGATGATGATGGTGGTAATTGATGAGAAGAAGAGGGTAGAGATTGTGAATGTTGTAACTGTTGAGAAGAAATTAATGGTGGATACAGAGTTGAATGAGTAGTATAGGTGTTGTTAACAGCGGAAGAAGATGCAATGGTGGTTTGAGTAGTTCTCACCATTGTTTGTAAGATGTAGTTGCAGGTTTAATGGTGAGGGTTGAAGGTACAGGATTAGAGGAAGTTAAGATTCCCTTTGGTATCTGATACCATGTTAGAAATGTAAACTGATTGTATTCAATAATCTTGTTTAAGAGATACATGACTTAGTCTTTATATAGACTCTTGGACACAAACTCATTTACAAGAACCGACCGACATACTAATATGTGGCTAGTATTATCTGAGTCCGTACAGTGTACGGATATTTGACTACTTGACTTAGTCTAACACATTGGAAAAGGATTACACAGATAACCAAAATATACCTGACGCTGCCTCTGTCGGTGGCAATTTCTCCTACACAAATGGAGTAAGTTGTACATCAAAAACCACCAGTACAAATAGCTGAATCAAATGGAGATAACACAAACATACCGCCAGCTTTGTAGATATCAAACCTTTAATCCAAGTTATAGCAAAGCGGCCAAGTTATACCGCGTTGGGAATTTTGGAGGCTTGCTTCGCTTCTAAAGCATCTGTGGATCTGGAAATGATTCCGAACCTTTTCTTTTCCAGAAAAGTCTCCATGTACATAATGCATGCTGCCGTCCCATTTACCTGTTTTACCGCCCCTATCTTGAACCGCACCTTGTACCTGAAAGATATCAGTAGATATGCACAGTTTATTTGTGAAAGACCATATATTTTGACTGCAGTAATTTTCAAATGGTAAATATAAACGCGTGCACTGTTTCTTAACGATAATCTCCTGAGTTACTAGGTGGTTTACAATCAGGACATTCAATTAGATGATTTTACGAATCGATGAGTGTACCTCTAGTCTAGCTGGCCAAGTGTATCGATGTTACTTCTATCTGACAGCTAGTTATATTTTATGTATGTTTCCTTTTTTCTGCTATTTCTTTTTGCTATCCTTCCTTATTTGATCAGAACTCTCCTAACATAGTTGGCCCATTCGATGAAGTGAAAACTTCTATCAACCCCAACATCGACGAATCAATATTGCTATTTCAAATCCTCAAAATTTCATTATCAGATGGAGATAGATTTTGCAAAGATAAGCGCAAAGCCTTTTAACGCGTTGGTAGAGATTGTCCTCCGTGCATTCTATGGATGATAATATACTGAAAACCGAGAAACAGCCGAAGAAGAATCGTTTAAGTGACAACAGAGGGATGTCAGTTGTGGTTTTTCTTGCTCTGACAAGGCGGCAATGGATCAGAGAGGAGGATTTGGCTAAGGATTTGAAGCTGAGCCCTAAACAATTGCGCCAGACATTATGCTTTTTTGAGAAAGAAAAGCTAGGTTTACTCGAAAAGAGACGGCAAAAGGTGTATATAGATTTAATGCTAACACCACTGATGGGAAAGAGGGAGAAGAAAAGAAGAAGGTGCATACCCATTCTTACTGCTGTTTAGATTATTCACAGATTTACGACGTTGTCAGATACAGACTTGAGTGTTGTAAAACAGTTGAGGAATATGTATGCCATCGTTGCAAGAGGAAGTACAATTCATTGGATGCGCTTCAACTGATTTCCCAAACGGGTGAGGGCTTTCACTGCGAAAACTGCAATCTTGAAATGGTTGATGGAGATCATAATGCGAGGAGGAGACGGGAGAAGTTGAGGGGCATGCTTGAAAAGATGGAGGTTCAGCTGGAACCATTGCAGAAACAACTCAAACCAGTGAAGTCTTTACCTTGTCCTGAATTTGGTACTCTCCAAGAGTGGGAAGCTGGAGCCAGTTTGCCATTTATAGGCAATACAAAGGTTGATGTTGAGCTGTCTGGTGTCGCAGTGAAAGAAGAGGATATCAAACTTGAGGCTGGAGCGGAGAAAATGTATCCTCCTTGGATGATCAGGCAGGGAATGAATCTCACAAAGGACACAAGTGGAGAAGTTTTGCCTTCTGATCGTCAGGTTGGCATGAAATTTAAACGCGAGGACGTTGAATGGGAAGATGCCCCGACAACAGGAATGGCAACTATACCTTACAAGCTATATGATTCACAAGATGCTCTACTGGAGAAGGTCCAACTATCTTTAATACTGCAATTAACAAGCCTTGTTCGGCCGAGAGAGTAAACAAAAAATGGCCATTCTTTAAACATATTCCTCGTAACGCCATGCTGGAATCCGGAGATTCTGGAACTCAAAATGTCCACACTAGTTACTGGAGATGTAGTAGGTATAAGCTGATCTGAATAAGCTGAAATGTGGATCATTAGAAACTTGCCCAAAGATATCGGGACAAGATTCCCAGTTTCCGGGAAGCCAACATCTGTATAAAGCAGAGAGACTATTAGACGTACTACCTGGAGTGTGCGGCAGAGACCACACGACATCAGCACATAAAACCCAGTCCAAGTCCTGCAGTTGTATTTTGTTATAAAGTCCTATTCTCCTGCTATTCTTCTGTTGTAACTTAGTCTTATAAAACTTCCTAGTCTTATGTATAGTCTTTCTTGTAAACTCGTACGAACAGTTCTAGGTTAGTTGTTTGTTCCTTATGTAACCAATATAAATATGAGATCAAATATAATTTTGTCTACACAATTGTGAGACATTAAAATCAATAACCTAGAATCTTTGATGGTATCATCTTGATCCATCCTAGGACCTATCTTCATCTCTTCCGCTGAATTATCAAACTCTAATATCTCTCTCACAATGGCTGATACTTCCGATCAAACTCCTCCTAGTCCAACTTCCGATCAATCTCCTCCAAGTCCAACCCATGAAACCCAAGCCAATTCTTCAGGGAGTGTTAGAACCCTAGATCCTTACATTATCCACCCAAGTGACAATCCGGCCACAGTTCTTTCTTCTCCTCTTTTACAGGGAGACAACTATGGTTCTTGGGTTAGGGGAATCACCAAAGCGTTAAACGCTAAAGGGAAGCTTGGGTTCGTCGATGGTTCACTGCCTCCTCCAAAGGATGCGCTGCAATATCAATGTTGGAAAAGATGTGACGATCTTGTTGGCAGCTGGTTACTGAATTCCTGCCAACCTGATATTCGTGCTAGCTGCCTTTATGCTCCGTCTTCACATGCCATCTGGAAAGATCTCCAGGTGAGATTTTGTATATCTAATGCACCTATTCTCTTTCGCCTTAAGTCTTCCATAGCTGCTATTAGGAAGGAATCGATGTTTGTATCTCTGTATTACACAAAGATTAAAACTTTGTGGGATCAATACGACTCTCTTGTGGTTGTCACCGAGGTTTGTATATGTGGTGATGTCAAATCTCTTCTTGAGAGGTTCGAACGTGAAAGAGCCATCGAGTTTCTCCAGGGATTACATGACCGCTTCTCCAACCTCAGAAGTCAAATTCTAATGATGGAACCTTTCCCCACTGCTCTCCGCATATTCAATATGGTGCAGCAGGAGGAAGAACAGCAGCACATTACTGCAACTCCTCTTCCCAGCATCAAGTCGGCTGCCCTCAATACGAATCGCTTTGCTGCATCGTCATATGCTAATCGCCCTGCTGGGACTCACAACAAAAGGCCCAGACCTCATTATGATTATTGTAATCGCCATGGACATGTTCTAGGCCGCTGCTATCGCCTTCACGGTTTTCCATCTACATCTGCTTCACAACCTGTTGCTGCTAATATCATTGTTCCTTCGTATGAACCACAGCCTGCACATCAACCTGCTTTGCCTTCTCTTTCAGCTGAGCAATACTCTCGGCTTTTGGCACTAATAAGTCCTTCTTCTGAGGATACTCCGATGGAGCCAAGAGTGAATTTTGAAGGTAAGCTGTTTAATACCTTTTTCTTTGAACCGTGGTTTGTGGATAGTGGTGCTACTCACCATGTTTGTAACTCGTTATCTTATTTTACTTCCTACTCACCGGTTAAGTCTTTGATTCAAATGCAACTCCCTGATGGTACTTTATCTACTGTCAAACACATTGGTGAAGTAGTCTTCTCACCAACTTTGAAACTTTCTAATGTTCACTATATCCCAAATTTTAAATTTAATATTTTGTCTGTGAGCCAATTAACTCGCTCTCTGAATTGTGTTGTCGTTCTTACACATAATTCTTTCACTTTTCAGGACCCGCTCACGACCAAAGTGATTGGTCAGGGTGAACTTACTTCTGGTCTTTATCAGCTACGGGCCTCTACATCTCCATCAGCATCGTCTACAGTTTTGTTTAATAAGATGTCTTTCGACATTTGGCACTGTCGACTAGGACACCCTAGTTTAGATCGTTTTCGTTTTTTATGTAATACACATGACTTTTTTTTTTTCTCATGTAATACAAAGCAAACTGACTATATTAAGTCAATTTTTTGAGCTCATTCATATGGGGGCCATTTTCAACTAGATGTATGTCCATTAGCAAAGCAAACTCCGTTTATCGTTTAATAAAAATCGTGGTGGTGCCGTATTTGTTCTACTCATTGTTTTGAGATTATTCATTGTGACATAACTGATTTGGGGCCATTTTCAACACCTTCTTTGATTAACTAGTGTTCTAAAGTATTTTTTAACTATTGTTGATGACTTTTCTTTAGATGTAATTATTAGTATTTTGATTTGGGTATATCTTATTTGCATACCAAGAGTGAAACATGCAAATTTCTTAAATTTGTTTTTTTAACTTCCCACTTTTTTTACATCTAACAATTTAGAAAATATCTTTTGGCGTTGTACGTTGTGACTCAATACTCTAAGAAACTTCATACCATTTCTACAATGAACCTCTTTAAAATTTCTTAACCGAGCCTGGGGAGGTGCTTTGCCAATATTACAACGACTAGTGCTTTTTTTAACAATCTTTTCTAGGACAATGGTGAAACATGCAAATTTCTTAAGTTTTTTTGCTCGAAAACTTTTTATCTCGAGAATTTTATCTCGAGAATTTCAGGCGTGGATTCATGACAATGGTATTCATCATCAGCGCAGTTGCGTTTATACCCCACAACAAAATGGAGTGGTGGAGAGGAAACATCGGCACCTACTGATTGTTGCTAGGGATGTTCGTTTCCAGGCCAATTTGCCAATTATCTACTGGGGTGAATGCATTTTAATAGCAGCCTATATTATCAATAAAATGCCAACTCCGATGCTTTCTAAACGATCTCCTCATGAGGTTTTATTAGGTACGAAACCAAACTATCGTCATCTTCGCATTTTTGGTTGTTTATGTTATGCCCGTAATACTAAGATAACCAATAAATTTGATCCGCGCGCCGTGCCAGGAGTGTTTCTTGGTTATCCATATAACCATAAAGGTTATATTGTGCTCGATCTTTTCATAAAATCTACATTTGTATCTCGTGATGTTATATTTCATGAACATCTCGTTCCCTTTAAGGATGCCCAGTTTCCTACTAAAGATATTTTTCAGCCTGCTAATCACGCTGATTTTGTTTATGACGATTCTCTTGCTTGCCCAGGATTGCAATCGTCACATGACACTCGTGTTTCTCATTTGGATTGTTCTCCCCAGATGACTTCTCAGTCTTCACAACATTCAACAATACATCCTACTTCTTCCCGGATGTACGACACTACTTCAAATGACACTACTCTTCCAAGTGTAGATTTTGTTCCTGTAGTTGAATCGTTATACGACGCTACTTCTTCTGACAATCTTCTGCCATGTGCAGATTCCGTTACTGTTCCAGCAACACCTTATTCTCCTGCTGTTGCTGCGTCTGAACCTGTCTTACGTCGTTCGACTAGAGAACATCATCGGCCTTCACATCTGAAGGATTTTATTTGTTCGGTTCAACACTGTATGTCGATTAATTCTTATCCTATTACCAACTATCTATCACTTTCTCAATTCACTCCACAACATCGTGCTTTTTTCTCGTCAGTTCTCACTACTGAAGAACCACGTAATTTTACAGAAGCTATTAAACTTCCAGACTGGCGTGATGCCATTTTCAAAGAACATACGGCTCTAGAGAATAATGACACCTTTACTATTACTGATCTTCCCCATGGAAAAACTGCCATTGGGTGCAAATGGGTTTTTAAAACCAAATATCGACCAGATAGTACGATTGAACGTCGCAAGGCGCGTCTTGTTGCTAAGGGTTATACGCAACAAGAAGGGATAGATTTTCACGACACTTTTGCTCCAGTGGCCAAATTGGTCACGGTCCGTGTCCTTTTATCCATTGCATCTATTTATAACTGGCCTCTTCATCAACTTGATGTTAACAATGCCTTCTTACATGGTGATCTTCTAGAAGATATATATATGAAGATTCCTCCGGGTTTTCAAAATCAGGGAGAAACTCGTGTTTACAAGCTAAATAAGTCCTTATATGGCCTTAAGCAAGCATCTCGACAATGGTTTGCTAAATTCTCCACCGCTCTTCTCAATGCCGGTTTCACATAATCTCATGCTGACTATTCTCTTTTCACTTTCTATTCTGGTGCAATCTCTATTTATGTTTTAATTTATGTTGATGATATTATTATCACCGGTAATAATGACTCTGCTATTCAGGATCTCAAACATAAGCTAGAATCACAGTTTTCTCTCAAGAATCTTGGCCACTTACAATATTTCTTGGGCATTGAAGTGTCTCGTTCTCCCAAAGGTATTTTTCTTTGTCAACGCAAATACATTCTTAACATTGTGCATGACTCTTGTCTTTTAGGAGCTAAACCTTCTCCGTCTCCTATGGAACAACATCTAAAACTACTTCCATCTTTTGGTACTCCTCTATCTGATCCTAGTGTTTATCGACGTCTCATAGGTCGTCTTCTCTATCTTCAAGTGACACGTCCTGACATCACTTACTCTGTTAACTATTTAAGTCAATTTATGCAGCACCCTTGTTCTGATCATTTGGATGATGCTCATAGGGTAGTGCATTACCTTAAAGGTACTGTTAGTCATGGTATTTTTCTATCTGTCACTAGTTCTTTGTCTTTATCTGGATATATTGATTCTGATTGGGATGGCTGCCCAACAACTCGTCGTTCCACAACTAGTTATTTTACCATGCTAAGAGATAGTCCTATTTCGTGGAAATCTAAGAAACAACCCACAATTTCACTTTCTTCTGTTGAGGCTGAATATCGAGCTCTTGCAAGACTCACTTCTGAGTTGCAATGGTTACATTATCTATTTAATGATCTTCGTATTCCTATACCAAAACCTATTCCAATTTATTGCGACAATCAAGCCGCTATACATATTTATGAAAATCCGGTCTTTCACGAGAGAACTAAACATATTGAAATCGATTGTTATTTTGTCCGTGAAAAACTATTATCTGATCTTATCAAACCTACTTATTTATCCTCCGCATTACAGTTAGCAGATTTGTTCACAAAACCACTTGGCGTGGATCATTTTCGACGCTTAGCCAGCAAGTTGGGTCTTCGTAACGACTCTTCTCAGCCTCCAACTTGAGGGGGGGTATTAGACGTACTACCTGGAGTATGCGGCAGAGACCACACGACATCATCACATAAAACCCAGTCCAAGTCCTGCAGTTGTATTTTGTTATAAAGTCCTATTCTCCTGCTATTCTTCTGTTGTAACTTAGTCTTATAAAACTTCCTAGTCTTATGTATAGTCTTTCCTATAAACTCGTATGAACAGTTCTAGGTTAGTTGTTTGTTCCTTATGTAACCAATATAAATATGAGATCAAATATAATCTTGTCTACACAATTGTGAGACATTAAAATCAATAACCTAGAATCTTTGAGAGACCTTGCAGCCTTGATCTCTCCTAATAATGCAAATTGGTTGATCCACTTCAAGAGAATACTTGTCGAATCTCGCTATGCAGCTTCAAAATCACCGGCCCCTCAGTTCCAATACCTCACAAAGTTATTTGGAACAGCCATGTCCCAACAAAAAATTCAGTAACCTCTTATCTGGTAATTTGCTCGTCACGCTGCAAAAAAAAACTAACAACATTGTGGGATTGTACAGAAAATAACCTTGAATTGTTTGTTAAAGATCTATCAACTTCTCTCAATTCTCTTCAAAACAATTTCCAGGATTACTAAAACCTCAATTGTTTGTTAAAGATTTATTGGACTTCCATCTTCTCAACTCTCTGAACAGACGTAGCCGTCTTATGGACCATGCCAGCTAGGCTATTGCCTAGAGCCTCACACTTTTGGGGCCCAAAAATTTATGTTTAGTGGGCTTATATAGCAAAAAGTCTTTACAGACCGAGAATAAAACTACACAAAAGAATCGCTACCCAAGTGCACCCCCGCATGTTTCCCGAGGGGCTGGGTCCACTGGGACCCAAAAAAATAATAATTATGAGAGGTTGTTTACGCTGCTTATATAGTGGTTGATATATGTACTTGTAATTGAAGAACAATTATTCGGGGACCATGATGTACTTAGGCCACCTTCCCCATATTTATAAGCGATATCCTAAAGTTAGAAAGTTACTAACTTATCCCTTTCTTTTGTTTCAATTGTGAATAACCTAATAACCTCCCTCCGAATCCTACTAACTTAATTAAAATTCTAATAAATAAACACAATATTTTTTACTAACCAAATTTTATTTAAATTCTTCTCTTATCCTATTGTTTTTTTTTCCATTTTGAAAAAGCGGGGGTCTAACAACCTCACCCAATATTTCGATTAGAAATCTGTATGGACAACCCCGAGTTGTTTTCTAGAGAATCAACAAGACTCAATCAATAGAAAATACTCAAGGAGTTATTATCTCAATCTCTCGATTAGATTTACTCAAGCAAATATGATTCGCGAGTCTAATCAAAGAGAGATAACTTGGATGGTACCAAAGACCAATATCCAAGTGTCAATAGATTTAAATCAACAACCAATAAGGTCGGATATTCTAATCGATTGAACAACGCACATCCTGTATTATGTCAATTATATAACAAAATATAAAGCGGAATAGAAATAACACAGACACCAGAATTTTGTTAACGAGGAAACTGCAAATGCAGAAAAACCCCGGGACCTAGTCCAGATTAAACATACACTATATTAAGCCGTTAAAGACACTATCCTACTCCAAATTAACTTCGGCCTGGACTGTAGTTAAACCCCAACTAATCTCACACTGATCCAAGGTACAGTTATGCTCCTACGCCTTTGATACCAGCAGGATACTGTGTACTTGATTCCCTTAGCTGATCTCACCCACAACCAAGAGTTGCTACGACCCAAAATCGAAGACTTTAGCAAACAAATCTGTCTCACACAGAAAAGTCTACAAGTAATAGATAAATTTGTCTCCCACGAATAAACCTATGAGTTTTGTTCCGTATTTTGATAAATTAAGGTGAACATGAACCAATCGATAAAACCATACTTATATTCCCTAAGAACAACTCAGTTTCATCAATCACCTCACAATAAACTTAATCGACGCAGCAAAGAAGATTATTGAGGAATCACAAACAATGAGACAGAGATGTTTGTGACTAATTTTATCTTGCCTATCGGAGATAGAAATCTCAAGTCAATTATTACAATTGTACTTGTACGATAGAAAGAGCAAGATCAGATCACGCAACTACAAGAAAAGTAGTATCGGTCTGGATTCACAATCCCAATGAAGTCTTTAAGTCGTTAACCCGAATTTAGAGAGAAAATTCAAGGGTTAATGGAGATCGACTCTAGATTAGAGAAAACTAGTATCACACAAGAAAAGTGTGTGGGGATTAGTTTTTCCAATGGCTAGAGTTCTCCCTTATATAGTCTTTCAAATCAGGGTTTACAATCAATGTTAGCTTACTAACAAAGCATTAAATATTCACCGTTAGATGAAAACTTGATTAGATACAAGCTAATATCTCTCAACCGTTAGATCAAAAACTTATCTTGTCATACACACATGTACTTGACGTTTTGAGTTCGTATAACCGTACCTAAACGTGTACAATGGTTGGTTCAATATTAGTCAACCAAATGATAACTTTCATATCAACCATATTCTTCTTTACCATAACTAGTCCAAATGACTCAAATGAACTAGTTAGAGAGTTGTTCAATTGCTATGAGATCTCAAGTACTACAAGAGACACAATTGAATAAAAAATGATGTGATTCACTGGAATCATTAATCATGAACTATAAAGCCACGGTTTACAAAAGAATTCCTTAGTAATTTAAGATAAGTTCACGAACAATGTTTTCAGACATAACCTCTTGAGTTCGCGGACTCAAGCTAACCGGTTGAAGTTAATAAACTTCAGCAGAATTTCTCGGTTCGAGAACTTCCGTCAGTTCGTGGACTGCACCTGAGCTTCAACTTCAGAAGATATTCTCGGGTTCGAGAACTTATGCCATTCATGACCGAGTTGCTGCTCACGTTCCGGTTCCACTTTATCAACAAAGTTCGCAAACTTCGGTTCAAGTGTTAAGGACTTATACATATATGTGTTGCCACAACAATGTTTATATCCCACAATGGTTATATAGTCTAAACTATCATTTCAATCATTGAAACATTCTCAGAGGACGTCATATAGTTGTTTTCACGAACTAGTTTTCGTCAGAGCGATTTCCAAAGTGATTGAAACATAACATGACTTTCGTCACTAGGCAAAGATGAACTTGGATAAAGCGAAATCTTTACCAACACACATTTCGATAAATAGATAAGGGAGATATACTCAGCTCGAAATGTCACATGTGCATATTCTTAGTCTATATAGTAAACCGACTTTTCTCTCAAGATAAGAGATAGAGTAGATAGACTTTTGAGTGATAGATAAGTTCCAGTCTCCACATACCTTTTAGTCGATGAATATCCACTGGTTCCTTGAGTAGTCCTTTGTCTTGTATGATGATCGTCGTGGAGTTCTTGATCTCAACTACACTTTCTATCCTAGTCCGAGACCTTAGCTATAGTAGACTAGAAATCAAGACTGTATAGTTTTGATCACTAAGATTGACAAACATGCTTGAGATAGCAACGCATGCGAGTTTGACCGAGCAGTGCTCTAACACATTTCATAATCGTTTTAAACCCGAATTTTAAAAATTTGTATATTAGAGGTACTTTCCGACTAACCCATGTCTTCTTTATATTTTTGTAATTGATAAATTGAATGAGTACTAATCATAAAAATTGAAGTTGTAGAGAGAAGTTCGGCTAGGAATTTTGTGGAAAAACTTTGTCAAACTAACCGAACCTGATGAAAATGAATAACAGTTCGGCTGTTTCGCAAAAGATAAAAATTCTAGATGAACTTTCTGATTTCCTAGCCGAATTTTTCAAATAAAAGTTTGGTCACGTCGCAATTTTTTCTCTCATATCCGAACTCTTCTCTAAAAGCAAAAACTCAATTAAAACGAAGTTCGGCTACCTATGCCTTCATAAACACTAGTTCGAACTACATTTACAGAGCAGTTTGGCTACCTGTTCTTCAGATCTTGTAGCCAAACATGTTTGACTTAGCCAAAATCAAGCTATAAAATTTTCTCATTTTCAGAAAATTTTGGCCAATTCAAGCAACAAAAAACTAAATTTGATGTGTGTCTGGGTAGTTTGATGGTTCAGATTAAATTTTTTTTTGAGTTTTCCCAAAACTCTTATATTCTCCTTCTTATTCTCTCTCAATAATTTAATATAAAAAATGAATAATTTATTGATTTAATCTTACATTAGTCATTAATTAGCTTAACATAATCATTACATGAACTTAATTAGGAAGGGTAATTTTGGTATTAACATAAATATTTGGATAACGGGTAGATTAAGTTTACTTCTAAATGTCTTACCCATTTACGTAAGACATTTAGAAAAGCTTACAATCCTATTTATGAATACGTCGTTTGTTGTATAAGTATAGCATACAACTTTCATTCCCATCTAGTCATATACTTTTGTACACTTTAGAGCATTAGAATTAACTGTATTAAGAAATTATTTTCATAATAATTTAGGTATCCCCTCTTCCAGTAAATTCATCAAAATTAGATGAATATTACTATGCCACTAGAAGATCTTTGTTGACTTTTGCGTGTCGCCTGATTTGCTAGCGTATTCGTCGCCTGGTTGGTCTCTCCATAAATGTGGTGGTTTTTGTGATATAGAATAGATCATAGTAGGGCTATGATTTTGTTGATCATATCTCGCAAGTATGATGGTGTCTCGATCCGAATTGTGGTGAAAATAATTAGGTTTTGTGAACTTGACTCTAAGCAAGCTTTTGTCCATTGTCGTTTGTTGATGTTCTGGTCGCCATAAACATGGCCCATGTTTTCGCCACTAAAACCGTGGTTATTCCTAGTGGTCATGCCATTGATACGATCGTGATAGTTGATGAATTCTTGCAGAAAATCCCATTAAAAGTTTGTTGTTACAACTAAATAAAAAGGTTTACTACAACAAAATCATCAAACTGGAAAAGACCAAAACATCAAAAATCAACTCTTTGAAATCAAGATCAATGTTAGAGCATTGCTTGGTTGAACCACAAGTATTGGTATGTCAAGCTTGTTGTCAGTGTTTGATGACTAAAATTTTAACTTGATTTATAGCCCCTCGAAGATTGAAGATTGAAGAACATACGCGAGAAATTCATGAACAGAGATATGTGAAGACTGACTATCTTATTTACTCATTAATTCCACCATTATATCTTCTAAAACAATGTAATATGTCTTTAGTATATGATGAATCATAAAGAAGAAGTTTTAAATTCAAGCTTGTACTTGGGAAATCTTGAAACATGAACTCAAGCATTGCATGTTCATATGCCCTGTTGAGAATATTTTTTATTGCTAAAAAAACTATGTTTATGAACTATAAGCCTAAAATCGTCAAATTGTATTTTTGTTCACAAATTGAGTTTTTAGTTTGCAAACTATGCAATTTATTGATACTGCTAAACTTCAAGGTGCACAGTTTTGTGAACCATGCAATTTCAAGGTGTTCCTTGATACTTTTCGAAATTTGTGTATTCACGTATTATGCACTTTTGACTATGTTCTTGGACACTTCAAACGTATTGAGTTCGCGAATCACTTTTCTTAGTTCACAAACTGGTCTATTTTTAGAAGTTACTAAACTCCAATTTTGCTTCATGGTCCACGAACAATTCTTGGTTATTTGTGAGCTAAATTTTATGTACGGTTCCTTAATCGACAAACACAAGTGCGCATTCTTTTTTGTATTACAAGGAAAACTTCTCAAGTGCTTACATGGTTTTCATTCTTCGAAATTAATCTATTGAGAACTTTATTTTTATTGGGGTCAAAGTAATTCTTAAACATAGAAACTTGTCACATTCTTTGCTCACAAGTAAATTTTCTTGAACCTTAATTAATCTAGCATGTTTCGTCATTATAAATAGAGGATTCTCTGCAGCGTTGAATCTCAATCCCTACATGATGTATACTAGATGTGGCTAGATTCGTCCTCTAAATATCTAGGTTTGTTCTTGAAACATAACTAGTTACGACTTTGATGACTTCACTTGGCCTTTGCAAAAACCGATCAGACTATCTTTCACATGATAAATCTTTGATATCTGAAATCTTACAAGGTTTTGAGATATTAATATGATAAACTAGATGATTATTTCCTTGGTGGTGGTGGTGTGGGGGACTAGGATCACTGGGACATTGATGTAACTATTCTATAGATAAATATTCTATTATTATAACAAGTTTAGACATTATGAATGTGCTCTTTTAATTTTTAATAATTAACACTAAACAATTCATATGAATTTTTTTTTCGAATTCTCGTCTATGTTCATTGCTCATCAGATCATCCCATGTGTTTGTAATTTTCATATATACTTATTGCCGAATTCTGAATACCTTGATGAGATTTGAAGAACCCACAATTGGGGGATATGACTTTTAATTGGGGGATATGACTAAATGACAACAATCATATCTTCAATCTTCAGTTAATGATAACAACTCACAATTTTTGTATGATGAACCAACACCTTTGAATCATGATTTTCGAGACTATGAAGGGTTTTGTGAAGAACCAACTCAAGAAAGTAAACATGTTCAACATACAAGCAGCCCCAACACACAGGTAATGCTTCAAAGAGGTCGAAAATTTGTTTTTTTTTTTTTCGAAACCGCCATTTCTGTCAGAAAAAGCTGAAAACCGGCATGATCGTTATATGAATGCAATGTCGGAACCTCTACAACCGGCATTGTATTCATACAAATTTGAATTCCGGTTTAAAATATCCACAATTGTTCAAGAACATACCGGCGTGGTATTCAAACCAAGATTGCATGCCAGTTTTAATTTTTACTTTTTACCCACCACCGAATATTCTATGGAATATTCAAACCGGCACTACGCGTACATGACACACCATGCCGGTTTGTGATACCGGCATAGAACCTTGAATGTCGAGGATGCCGGTTTAAAATGAAAAACATACATAAACAAATTATATTTTGAACTTAAATACTGGCATTCCTTTCTTTAATCTAAGAATGTCAGTACTATATCCCGGCATAGTAACTGAATTTCTCAAACTGCCGGTTTTAATACTGGCATAGAATGACAATTACCCTGTATGCCGGTTTTGAATACCGGCAGTTTAATTTACTTATCCAGAATGCCGGTTTTAGCTAATCCAATTTTATTTTCATTCATTTCTTAGATAATTCTATACAACGATCAACCAAACTCCAAACCGCTCCATCGGGATACGTCGGAATACTATAAAATACCTCGGGTATGTTACCAAACAAGGCTTTCACCTAGTTTTTACAATTTAATGTTGGGATTTGCTTGTACTCTCTCATTCTTTTCCTTATGTAGGGAATAAAAGATGAAAAGGAAGTAATTGATTGGGCAAAAGCGACGGCTCTTAAGAACATGTGTGTCTTAGTGAGGAATAGTCAACGTTCAAATGTTCGTTTAGAGATGGTTTGTGAGAGAAGCGGAAAATACAAGGAGAATAGCCATAAGAGAAAGGGTTATGTAGATGAAAAGAAGACTAATAGGGTATACAAGACAGTTACGAGGAAGGATGACTGCCCCTTTAAGCTTGTATTCTATCTAAGAGGAGAAAAAGAAGAAGAAAAAGAATGGGAATGTAAGGTGTGGTTTGGCCGTCACAACCACCCCGATCCGAAAGATTTTGAAGGTCACTCCCTAGTTGCGAAGCTAAAACCTGATCAATTCGAGGATGTCAAGATGATGACCAAAGCATGTATCAAAACAAGAGTGATTCTCAGAACCTTCAAAGAAAAGGATAAGACTAACGTTTCTTCACTCAGTACAATTTATAGCGCACAAGCAACCATTAGAAGGTTGGAATGGGAAGGGAGGAGTGTTATGCAAGAATTTGAGAATATTTTTTGGGATCATAACTACACGCGTATCATTAAAATAGGTCCGGATGAGAAGCCGCTTCAAATATTCATTTCGCATCCCTTGCTTTCGCAACTGGCTCATACGTGTTGTGATGTTCTTATGATGGACTGCACGTACAAGACAAACAAATACAACATGCCGTTGTTCAACATCGTGGGGCAAACATCGGACAAGGTAACATTCACATTGGCTTGGTATTTAATGGAAAACGAGAGGGATTACAATTACCATTGGGCATTGCGACAATTGAAATTATTGTTCCCGGATAATCGTGGTCCGAAGGTCATCATAACCGATCAATTTGACACACTAATGAATTCCATATCCGACGTATTTCCGGATGCACAAAATTTCCTATGTACATATCATATAGGTGAAAATGTGAAAAAACATTGTCATGCTTTGTTTGAACCCTCTAAGGCTGATATTAAGAAAAGAATGGTTGCTCAACTCGAGGAAGATGTTCGCAAAGAGAAACTATCACCCGAAGAAGAAGAAAATGAAAGAGGAAAGATTAAAGAGCGAGTCGACAAAGAACACGATGAAAATCATAAAAGGTGGTTGGAATTTCTAAAGGATTGGGAGAAAGTTTATTGGTCTCTTACCGAGGACATGTATGAAAAGAGATTGAACATGTTTATTGAAAAAATAGACGGGAGAATATTTTTTAGTGCCGTTTCATATTGTCGGGATAAATTGTTGGATAAGTTCAAGGAAAAATTTGTGCGTGCGTGGACAAATCGTTATAGACATTACGGGAATGAAGCAACTAGTATAGCGGAGTCCTCACATGGGAGATTTAAAGATCTCATCCAGTCCGTCCAGGGAAATGTGGTTACGGTCGCCGAGGCAATGGAGCAAAACTTTAAGGCCGATATTGATAGGATCAAGAAGGGTTTTGAGAAAAGCTCAATGTTAAGGATGACTCCATTTCTTAAACATACTAAGTTGCTCCAAGGAATAGAGTTTAACGTCTCCCGTTGGGCAATAAAACATATGATGAGACAAATGCAATATGAAAAAAATTATGGAAAACCGGGTGATGTGTGTATTTGTCCCGACATGTCTTCTTTGGGGCTTCCGTGTCGACATATGCTTGTGAAGTATGAAGAAGTGATACCTATTGGTGTTATTGATCCTTTTTGGAAGCAATTATCTTTCGACCTTCCCCCTACTGAAGTTCCCGGACAATCACCATGGGATACAAAGGAGGCCCAAGAATTTTTTGAATCTTACTCATGTGGCAACTCGGCTAGCCAACAAGTATTGTTGAGTCAACTAAGACTAATTACACGGCCATGGATAGCACAGAGTGAAGAGCCAACAAAGGGAGATCCGCCGGGTAGACCACAAACTAAAATTCCAAGGAAAAAACAAAGAAAATAATTCAAAGAAATGACTCGCCGTGAAGAGGAACTTGCGGCAACAAAAAAACGAGATCTATGTGCAAGTGAGATTTCAGAAGCAAGATTCGCGGAAACGCCCGTTCCAAACAAAAGGGATAGGCCGAGGAAGGAACCGATATCAAGTCAACAACAATCGACGAGTTCTGAGGCTACACCAATAGTCGATGTATCAGAGTTTCAAAGGAAAAGGGAAAGGCCACCAAATGTACCAACATTAAGCTACCAAGGATAACAAGGTGAGCATTCTGAACCTACACCCATAGTGGATGTATCGGTGGTTCAAAGGAAGAGGGGAAGGCCGCCGAAGGTACCCACATTAAGCTACCAAGGACAACAAGGTGAGCATTCTGAACCTACACCAATAGTCGATGTATCCGAGGTTCAAAGGAAGAGGGGAAGGCCGCCGAAGGTACCCACATTAGGCTACCAAGGACAACAAGGTAAGCATTCTGAACCTACACCAATAGTCGATGTATCCGAGGTTCAAAGGAAGAGGGGAAGGCCGCCAAAGGTACCCACATTAGGCTACCAAGGACAACAAGGTGAGCATTCCGAACCTACACCAATAGTCGATATATCCGAGGTTCAAAGGAAAAGGGGAAGGCCGCCGAAGGTACCAACATTAAGCTACCAAGGACAACAAGGTAAGCATTCCGAGGCTACACCAATAGTCGATGTATCCGTGGTTCAAATGAAAAGGGGTAGGGGTAGGCCAAGGAAGAATATTCTCCCGTCTAATACCAAAGACATTTGGAGTTTAGGGATTGCATAGGATGGTTTGGATATAATTGAGCTAAAAGTTGGTAATATGACGATGTTTAAGGATTCGCAAACGGGTAGGACTTGCAAACACTACCATACGAAGATAAAGTCTTACATAAACCAACTTCCGGAGGTTATTCGCGAGTTTATTGCGTACACGGATGATGTCGATGGAGATGGAAATTGTGGATATCATGCCGTGACCGAACAATTAGGAATCTTTGAGAAGGCTGTTAGTAAAGGAATGACACCATGCCGATATGCTAGAATGAGAATTGCCGATCAACTTGTGAAGAAGAGGATCTTTTATGAGCAATTGGTTGGTCACGACGAGGTGTTTGATGATATGTATGCTCAAGTGTTAGGACCCGAGCAGGATATGGCATTTCTTCCTTCTCAATATTGGATGAGGATGCCTCTTTGTGGGCATCTAGTAGCGGATACATTTAATTGTGTTGTTCATTATTTTCCCCCAACCATAGTCACAACATTTACACCAAAGTGGCAAAAATGTGAGGGATCCCTTAAGATGAGAAGAGTTGTTTTGGCGTACGTGAACGACAATCATTTCGTTATTCTAAAACTCAAGGACAATTGTCCATGCCACCTGTTTGTGGGATGGTTAAAAACAAGGAACTTGATCCAAATATATGGAAGGGATGGATGGCATTGAATGAGGAGAATCACCAATTATGGGATGCTTTGGAATTATCAAAGAAACCTCTTGAAGAGGATGACTTGCAACTTCATACGTGTGGAAGTGATGTTTAGTAATTTGGATATATGTGGTTTACTAATACGCCACCTTTTGTTGTTTTGGAAGTTTGAATTTTAATCATTAAACCATATGCCATGTATGTGCCAATGTGATTTGATTCAAACTTTACTATGCCGGTACTTGTACCGGCGTTTCAATATATGTTCTCTTTTGTGCCAGAATAACACCATAAGTTCACAGATATTTTATTTTTTGTGTCGGCATTGGAATAAAATGCATAACACCACCGGTACAACACATAGAAAGTTTATTCACATAGGAAATTTAGAGTACCGGCATAGTACACACGCTAATTATACTATGCCGGAACTCTATTTTTTCAATATGGAACTAAATAGAATTCCGGCATAGTTTACAGGATATATACTATGCCAGTTTAAAAAAATTAAAACTTAGAAATTGGAAATTGGAAATTGCAAGACACATAAAATAACATAAGCAAAGATATAATCCCATAAAATAACATAAGCAAAGTTTAGACAAACCAAAGGTAAATTTAAGATGTTCCAAACCGAAAACAAATGAAGCAAAGATGTTAAAAGATTACCAAGCCACACAAACAAACATAAACAACAACAATACTATCAAGGCCACACGATCACTCGGTTCTTGGCCTCTTGTATACCCTCTTCTTCTTTTCGCCCCACAAGTCTTTTGCCTCAGTATCTTCTATTTGGTCTAAATTTTGGATGACGTTCTCCATTTCTTTCTGGGTCAGCAACTCTCCTTTCTTGGTCTTCTTCTTAAAGAACCTTGACAAGTTTCCAATCCACTGATGCTGTTAACGGATATTTTTCAATATGTATTTAGTATGTACAATTTTATAATTTGATAGATATAGATTAAGAGAATAGTAATGAACGCACCAACAATGTAACGAGCTGTAGAAGTCCGGGTACAGTATCTGGAGTTGTGGATGGACGTGGTGGTGGTGGAGGGATCTCTACCGTATCCCGGCGTATAACATAAGGATGCGAGTACTTTAGATGCCCGCTTAGGAATGTTGGTTCACTATCAAGACCGTTCTCAGCCAATTCCCAATCATCCCTATCCAGCACAAGTTCTTCTTTTTCCCTTTCGATCCAATGTGCAAGAATTGGTTCTAGGTCGTAGCATACCAGATTATGGCTCTCATATGATTGGCATTTAGTAAAGTCATGAGAATATTTATGATATGATGTATCTGTGACATCTTTATGCTTGTAACCGAGTTGGCGCATTACGCGGAGAGGGTTATGCATAACATATCCTTTTGGATGAAATAATGGTCCGTTGTAAAATGAAACATTATCATGTCTCAGAAGGTGAACTCCTCTAACATTCCTATAAGGGTCAAACACAACATCTTCCACGGAAAACGAGTCCAAAGCTTCTCTCATTTGTAAAAATCGTTTCTTGTTAGGAGTAGGGGTATTGCGGAAGAAGTATTTTTGAGCTAGAGCCATATTCGGTTCATAATCATGCCAAATCTCAAATCCTTTATACCCTATGAACAAATCTCGGAAGTGTTCATAAGCCCACACCTATGCCCATAAAATGTATAAGAAAATAAATTGTTGGAAACTAACAAATGTAATGATAACAATCACAAAATAAGTATTTCACCATACCTGAATCACAGTGAAATTCCCATTAAATTGACGGCCTTTCTCCTTAGAAGCTCGACGCATTTCTGCCAAAAAATGTGCCAAGAAAGCGATGCCCCATGAATACTTATGAACGTCTTCCAACGGATCCAAGTACTGTAGGATGTTCATATGCACCCTATTACCATTAGAGTCGGGGAATATAGCGGTTCCCAAAATGAACAACATATATGCTGCGGAAGTTTGTTGAGCTTGTGCGGGAGTCAAATCCTTGTTCTTGGTATTCCCAAACAATTGATTGAGTTGGACGAATGTTATAGTCTTTGTCTGAGAAGTTTGTTTCTTGTACAAATTTTCCATCGTGGTTTCCTTGTTCCATCCAAACAACTTTTTAGTGAGCTCATAGATCTTTTCCCACCCTAGGTCCTTCGACTTGTCTTCTACCTTTACCGGTTTCCCAAGAACCTCTAGTCCTATTATCCTTTGGACATCTTCAGGGATAATGGTCATCTCGCCAAAATGAAAATCCATGGTGTCAGTTTCACCATAAAACCTCTCCAAAAAGAAGTTTGTCGTGACGGTATCAGTGGCCACATAATTTTCTATCGCAGGATACAACCCCGATGCTTTCACTATTTCTTGAACAGCCGTACACTCATCCTCCAAAAGCCAGACATCCGATTGTTGATGGCGGCTAACACGCCAGGCTTTCCTGTGGTCCTATAAAAACACAAGGAACTTAATTAAATTGATCACAGGTAAATAATATAATAACAAGATACAAACGTATTACATAAGTTTGATAGATCCATTGAGCCCAAGAGTCTTTATACGAAAATAAAAGTTGCGGGTTTATAGGTTGACCCGAATATTTGCCATCATTGCTGTGAGGAATCAAGTCTAACGTATTAGGGAAGTGAGGTGGGGGTGCCTTTTCATCATTAGTTTGTCCTAAGCCACCTGCTTGTGAGGATGAGCCACCTGCTAGTTCCGGATGTTGTGGATTTTGAGTCTCATCATCATCATCACTGCTGGTTGAGTCGCTTATAAGATGATCCCGAATTGTGACCTTAGTAGTAGCCGCTTTTCCTTTTCCTTTGTCCTTTTTTGTTGCATGAGACCTATGTTCCAACACGTTAAACGGAGTTATATACAGCATGCCGGCATACAAAATGAACAAACAGAAAACCGGCATATTACATAGACATATAGACTACGCCGGAACAAATACCGGCATTCACGGCTTAATATTAATCTATGCCGGTCATATAGAATTTTATACAGAAAATTATAAGACGTATGAAACAAATACTGGTATCAAATTTTACCATACCTAGAGTGCCGGAACGTATACCGGCATTGTAAATATTAATACGAAGGTGCCGGTTTGGGTTTAATTCTATCCAGGTATTTAAAAATTTTAGGGAACACAATCCGGCATTGTATGTAACCATACCTTGTACGCCGGAACACTAACCGGCATAGACAAATATATTTCGATAATGCCGGTTTTCTGTAATTTTTTACACAATTCTTAACAGTATTTTTTTTTGGATTTTCAAATTGAATTCAATTGACTAGAATGCAATTTCGATAACCAGTATAGACAAAGAAACCCTAAACAGAAATTTTAATCATTCATGGACCCCTAGCAAGTTTCAGTTTGTGTTATATATTATTGGATAAACCCTAAAAGTACTTCAATTCAACATGAGACTTTGTGTTATACATGACTTACCGAATCAAATCTGTTACGTCCGCCTCACCAGGAGACTCTTCAGGACTTGGTTGCGCATCAACAAGTATTTCTGGATTGGGGTTATCACGGGATTGGCGACGAGCCATTGCTTTGGTATAGAAGATGAAAAAAATAGGGAGAGATGGAATAGATCGAATATTTATCTTTCCAAAACCGTCACTTATATACATTGAGTAGTTTGAAACCGAAGACCCATTAAAGAAACCCACGATTTTGTAACCGTCAAATTAGTGGAATGAAATTGTAACCGTCAAACAAGTTCAATGAAATTGTAACCATCAAATTAGTGGAATGGGTTTTTGTAACCGTTTGAATACCGGCATGTACAATTACATATCGACTATGCCGTCATTACAAGATCATTATTTAACTAAGGGAATAACGTTACACATAGAATTAAAGATATCAAGCCAAATACACCTAACATCATTTATTGGAACGAGATTGAACAAGCAAAGCAGCTTAGAAATGCCTAAAAGGATCTTTTCTCCACTTGGTATATGCATCCTGAGCTTCATACCTATCACCACTATATCTTGAAAGGAAATCGTTGTATTGGAGACATGATTTGATGAGTGTAGTTGTTCGAATGCGTACTATTTGTTCAGCGTATTCTTTTTTGCGTTTCTTACCGTTATGCTTGTAAGAACCATTCATTACAAGGCCCCAAAAAACTTCTGAAGGGCGTTCATCTTCCGGAAAATCCAATACTAAGTAGTAATTTCTAATCCACGTTGTTTCCTCCTCAACATCTACTTTTATCTTAGATTCTTTTTGACGTTTAACCTCTTCAAGAGCTTCCGCTCTTATGTTATCTATTTTTTGACGATAACGTTCAATATTTGATTCCTCTTTTTCATCTTTGTTCCTCTTACTTATCTCTTCCTCCATTGTGACAATTGACTTGGTGGTTTCTTCCTTCCTTCTTAGTTTATCTAGTATTGTGGCAATGGAGTTGCTCGTGGTTGATGATTGAATTCCTGTCGGAGTGGACAATATGTTCCTCAAACGTTTTTCTTTTTCAAGAGAATTGATGAACTTGGCAGCTGGTGAGTGATAATCCATTGGAGATATATCAGTGAGGTATCAAGTGCAATGGGTGTATCCATTCCTTTAAATAGATTTAGTCGTAACGGCTCTTTTCCACTTTAGTGACGGCACTATAAGTAACTTAGATCCCATGCCGGAACTAATGTTTTCTAGTGTATGGTTTAAAAAACTAGCCGTTAAGATTTAAATTCCTGGAACCGGCAGCTAAAGGAGGAAGTTAATCTACGCCGGTATTATGTTCCGGCACTACTTGTAATACAACGAATATGCCGGTATTAAGGATTTTCTATTAAGGAAACTTTCGGCATGTGACTACGATACCGACATTCAATGTTTAATAAATTAAATGCCGGAATGGGTACAATTCGGAAAAAATGGCTAGTTTTTTGAATAATATGACCGTTGGAGCTTCGTTTCTATATAACCTCACCCATTCCTTTGGAAAAAACTACACAAACCAAGCAGCAAATAACAAAAATCATTCTCTCAAGAAAGAAAGAACGGTTCAAAGAATGGGGGATTCATCATGTACCCCTATTTGCAAAGTAAGTAGATTTACTAACAACATACTCTTCAATACTATGACAGATAACTAATATAATTTTTTCTTGCAGAGTCATCATTGCAAGTTTCAAATTTGCAAGTCACCTTCTCACCTAGCCATGGACTGTCCATTTATTTATTCAAAGTGTAGAAGATGTGATGGGACACGCCGGTTTTGGATTGCAAAAACTGATGATGCTGAAAATGGAAGAATGTTTCTAAGGTGTTTGAATCACCCAAAGTGCGATGAGTTTCAATGGTTTGACAAAGCGGTTGAACTAGCAGAGTCAACAGAAAACCAAAAGGGACAATGCAAGCCTATCGATGGGTGTGATGGGTGTTATATGAAGGGAAAGAAATATGTTGAAAAAGAAGAAGAGCCAATGAGGATGATCCTAGACACCCCCATTCCGGACGATGTGTTTAAACAAATTAGGGATATGCTTAAAGGCTCCGCAATTGTTGAAAAGGGATGGAAATAGATTATCTCCAACCAAGTGCAATCCATTCACTGTTTTTTTAATTTAAAGTTTCTAATCCAATGTAGTCGATTACATCGGACCGAAATAAAGGAGAATTTGAAATGAATCCAATGTATTTAAGAGTTTTTGGATACCGGCATTGTTAAAATGAATATTGTTATGCCGGTTTTCTGTCACATATTTAAGAGTTTTTGGAGATTTTCAATACCGGCAAAAACCTTAGCAAAAAAAACAATGCCGGTTCATGTCTGTTTCTATACAGGAACCAAAAAATGTAACCTGATGAATTTTACTATGCCGGTCTGTGTAACCTGATGAATATTACTATGCCGGTATGTGTACCGGTATTTCTAAAGATGAGTTGTACTATGCCGGAACATTTTAACTTTCAAACTAGAGTAAATAAACCAAAGTATGCCGGAATTTTACTCTAAACATGTTCAACATAAACCAAAGTAAATAAAGAGTTAACCCACAGTACAAACCAAAACAAGTTTGAAATTGTTTTTGACGTAACCAAAGAACTAAAGAGTTAACCATCAGTAATTTTCATCAATTCTCTTCCACTAAATTAGTCTTTTGTTTCTTTTGGGTCGGCGCCTTCCTTGTTTCCCCATACATAGCTTTGACAGTAGGTTCGGTTTCTTTAATTCTATGAAGATTTTCCTCGAGTTCTTTGATTTCTTGAAGAGATAGCACAACTCCGTCCTTATGCTTGCAACCTAACATCTTCGTAACCTTGCCAAGCCGACGTCGCTAGTTTAATACATCAAACACATAATCAGCATATATGTTAATATATGGTTATGTTTTCATTTCTTAATTACTATAAGCAATTAAGAAAACTTACCACCATTCCGAAAGTCTTAAGAAGTTGGGCCATCGTAGGTTGTGGAGGTGGAGGAATTTCAACAGGAGGGTTTACTTGGTGTGGAGCTTCGACGGAGGGAGGGCGCACGACATAAGGATGTGACCATTCCAGGTAATCCCTCATGTAGCTGTCATCAACTTCATAACCATTTTCCGCAATCTCCCTGTAGATGGTGGATTTTCGACAAAGGCTAAAATCGTAAACCCATAATTACACAAACCTCTGACTCAGCAATCATGCGTAAATATGGAGACACGGGTCTCTCGTCGAATCCTCTGACGGAGAATACTTTATCTCAGAATGTATATAGATATGTAGTCTCACAGTTGGACAACGACATATCTCATGAGTACTGAATACTTCAGTCATAATTTCTATTACGGGATGAACAACTCCCGAACAACTTGCTCTGCTAGTATAAAGTCATAAATTAATCATTCCTAAATTCTTGGATTCATCCGCAGAATTCCTGAAAATATTCAAATATTTTCGCAGATATCTCATTACGAAAACCATGGTTTTTCCCAGCAGAAGTCCATGGATTAGTAATAAATATTGGACGCACGGCATCAGGGCTACCGCCTGAGCAAGCCATGTCTTAAACTTAAATTCTTGGATTCATCCGCAGAATTGCTGAAAATATTCAAATATTTTCGCACATATTTCATTACGCAAACCATGGTTCTTCCCAGCAGAAGTCCATAGATTAGTAATAAATATTGGACGCACGGGCATGAGGGCTACCGCCTGAGAAAGCTCTGTCTCGGATGGTGCAATTGTATTCAACAATGATACATTAACAACCACCGCACGAGAAAGTATTTCAAAATACGACGAAACGATGAACCTATGCAAAATAGGACGAAGAATAACAAATAAATAAAAATTGACCAAGGCGCTGGGAGCATGGACCCACTGACCAGCCGACCGTGTCGTGGTCAATCCCACACCAGTCTCATATTTTGTTGTTTTCTCTGAGTTCTTGAAAAAACCCTCGCTTGAACAAATATCCTTTGTTTTGAGGAAACTCCTCAACTTCATGGTGCTTCCTCCGCGCGGAGGAAATAATATAAAATCAAGGAGAGCATGAGGGGGCGTGACCATTGGCCAACCGGCCATGCCTGGTCCCAGACGGCCTCACACCTCATATTTCCTCATTATTTTATTAATTTCCCTAATTTCATGAAAACTCCTTAATCTCATGATTTTTCCTTCGTCCCATGAAAAATAATAAAACTTAGGAAACCCGTGTGCACGAGTCATGGTCGGTCGGCCAAACCCCAAATGGCTCACACGTCCCACTCTTTTATTAGCATATTTTTCATGTTTTCATAATCCCATGAAAATTCCCTGATTTCATGATATTTCATTCAAATTATGAAAATTCCTTCAAATCATGAAATAATGCATAAAATAGGGAAAACGCACGGGACCGGGCCTTGGTCGGCCAGCCATGCTCTAAGCCGGTCCCACACGCTCACACGTCCCTTATCTTATTATTTGTGATTTTTCATGTTTCCTTCGGCTCATGGAAACTCACTTATTTCAGCAAAACTCCTTCGTTTTATCATATTAGGAAAAATGTTATGGGACCGGCCCCTTTGATTTTTCCTGAGTTTCACTCTCTGGCCGTTTTCACCTCCCGAAAGAGCTTAAAACCTAAATATTCCCTCGTTGGGAGATAGGAAATTCTTTTCCGTACGTAATGGAGGGGCGGACCAGCAAAATCCGAGTTCGTATGAGAAATCTATGCTGATTCTACCAAAGGACGCCGATTAGGGTTTCAACCAATCTGGGAGTGCTCGAACGATCAACATTTGATCCCGTGACCACCCAGGGCCGGTTTCATGGCCCCTTGGTCGGTCCCTCACCTCCTCATAATTCCTTCACTTTTCATTATTTTCCTTCATCCGATGAAGTTTTGACGGTTTTATCAGAAAATCTTAATTTTGTCATATTTTCTCAAATGGTCGCTCAAACGAGCACCAGAAAATATCAAAATTCTCAGAACTGAGACATGGACGTCTCAACAATGAAAGCATGTTACCTTGACCGACCAAGGTTGGCTTTGTGGCTCGCAATGAGCCAGTCCCACGTGTTTCTCACAATCTGACCTAATTTGCACAATTGCACGTATTAGGTCCAAAACTCTCCAAACAATTTCGGAATTCGACGGAGCGGTCATCATTTGATCCCGTGACCATCCAGGGCTGGTTTCACAACCCCTTGGTCGGTCCCTCATATCCTAATAATAATTAATTAGGTTCTATCACCTAATGCTGAACCCAGCAGTAATTCAGTAAATGATTAAACCAGCATTTAATCACTCTTTCAACAACTCACCAACTCTTCAAAGAGGTCTTGGATTTCGCTCACGTGAGCATATGATAATTTCATGGTTGATCCACGGTCCCATGAAGCCGGTTATCCTTCATTCTATGGTTGATTTCAATTAAATCATCAATTGGTCATCAATTGATCAAATTAGGGTTTCTGAATCCAAGGATCATGATTCCAGATTCAAACACTAATAATTTCACACTGATCTCATGATCAATATTCTTATTAATTATGCTCGGTTAAATTACCAGCGCTTTAATTAATGTTTTATTCTGGTCACGCTACCAATATTTCATCATACGAGCAACACTTGCTCAGATGAGCAATATTTACTCAAATTAACGAATATTGGAACTATCAATATTAAATAAATTAGCGAGCAACACTTGCTCTCCTCAGCGTGAGGATCCTATCACTGTCTCAGCAGACACGTTCGATTCATGAGTTGCAGAACATTTTACAAAATCATGTTTAACTCAGCAAATACGTGGACTCATCGTCCCACGAAGTCCTGAAATCAGCAATTGACTTAATTAACCACGAGACATCAATCGTGTCACTTGGGGGGATATCAACTAGGGTTTTGGTTTGGAGGTCTACAGAACGTGTGTTCAAACACACGATGAAATGTGAGCAAGTCGTGCAATTAGTTGAGGGAGTTAGAAAAGTAGTGGGTGGAAAATCAACCAAGTCTCCGCACGATGAGCGCAACTGGTTTTGAGCATTATTTCCATCTCTCCACTCCTTCACTCCATCAACTGTCACACTTCATGGGATCATGGTGTTTTCAACTCCGGCATTATATAATGTTTCTGAATCCCGATTGAATAACATGATTCGAAGAGTAATCAAACATTCGAACATCAATCGTCTGAACGAGCAATTTCTCAACAAAGTTCATACAGACGCTCATTCGTCTACACGAACTCACAGAAATCACTCTCAATCAGGCAATATTCAATCATTAAGAGCATTACACGGAAACCATAACACACCTACAATCTCAGATCACCATTGATCTCACACATTTCTCAGCTTCCCTCCTACAGACCAACCCATCCTCTCTTGTGACCGAATTTACTCCGGAATGGCCATTGTCTTGGTTTAGGCTGGAGTACTACATATTGGTATCTTGAACTAAAAAGAACCCCCTTCATAGCGGTGCATCTGTGTGAGGTTGAACATTTTGCTCGGTTCAAGGAATCTCCTCCGCACGGTCGTCTTCAATTCCGCAAAAACCAACAGATCGTTTTTCCCCATCTACAGATAGGCGACCACAGTGGGATATCATTCTCTCGGTTGCAATCTCTCATTCTCACAAGATGGTTGGTCTAAGGTCAGGAGCGGTCACAAACCCTAACGCAAACATCGCTAGTACTAGCAACAATGAAGACATCCCGGAAACCGTTCCGGCCACTAACACTGACGGTGGTGACATCACTCCTCCTCACGACAACGCAGAAGGTCATCCTTTGTTTGGCCGACAGCCTGAAGAAGTCAGAAGAAATCCACCACCAACTATGGATGATCTCGTTAAAGCGCAAGAAACTCTTGCAAAAAATCAGACAGATATGGCCGCAGCACAGGAAAAGCTATTTGATCACCTGAAGACCCTTGCTGATAAATTGTCAGAGAAAGTTCAAGACAAAGGGGAAAAAAAGGAGAAGTCCTCAGACGCTTCTGATACTGAGGTAACTCCGATCCACACGGTGAATGATGATGAAACTGACAAAACCACGATCCATTCGTCAAAAGAATCATCAAGTTTCATCACTAGAGAAGACTTGGAGCGCCTTCTGGAGAATCATGGGAAAGACAAGACACCACATGTCCATCGTCACCAACCTCCCTATCCTACCGCTACACAAAGGACTCCGCTTCCTAAAGGTTATATCTCCCCAACTTTTACTTTGTATGATGGAACTGGTAATGCCCGAGAGCATGTATCTCGCTTTCTTGAAGCCTTAGGAGAACATGAACATAACCATGTCGTCCGTCTCAAGGAATTCTCAAAATCCTTGAAAGGCAGAGCGTACACCTGGTACAACAACATCGCACCGGGGACCATCAATAATTGGGGAGAGATGATTAATGCCTTCTACAGAAAATACTTCTTCGTGTCAGAACAAGTCACTTTCTCTGACCTTGGAAGAATGCTTCAAAGGGTTGGTGAAAACCCCAATGACTTCGTGAAAAGATTCAGAATCCAAGCCCTGGATTTTCATGATCCAAACGTCACGGAGCAACAACTGGTGGATTTGTGCATCAATGGCATGCTCCCAGTCTACAGAGCTCTTTTGGAGAACCTCCGATTCCAGACTTTCTCAGAGCTCCACGAAGCAGCGAAGAGGTCGGCGACCACTGCGCCTGCTCTTTTAGAAAAAACAAAATCAACAAAGGCTGAAGAAGCACGAGATACTCGGGAAAGAAGACGCCTAGTCAATAAGCAGTACAGTCTGCAACCTTCCGCAAATGCTGTCACAGAAGGGAACAAACGGAAATCCGAGCCACAACGCAAGCATGCTCCTCCCATCCCTTCAAAGAAACAAAAGAAAGATAATGTGGAAACGGCTCCTCAGCATATGGAAGATCCAGAAGCACATGATTTCCCCTGTTCCATTGAAGAAGTCATTGAATTGCTAGAAGCCTGGATTCAAGATGGCGCAATCAAATTGCCATATGTAAAGAAGGAACCAACTGAAGAGGCAATGGAAAATCCTCGGTACTGTCGCTTCCATAGGTTCATCGGCCACCCCAAAAATGCTTTTAAGACTTTGAAGCGCATATTTAAAGAAAGGGTCGAGTCAGGAGAACTTAACCTGGGGACTGAAGGAGTGCACAGAGATCCACTTCCTTTCAGAACTTTCTCTATCTCCGAAGCCCCAGCCAAGGAAGCAGTCCAGTCATTAGTGGAGCATGTGTGTGAATTACTCTATCTATCGAAGGCGCAACGAGGAGATATGTTTAAGGCTTTGAATCACATAGTTTCCGGGAAACGCCTGCTAATTTCAGATATACCTCCTGAACCGTCGACCACACAAAGAAATGAATGATTGGGGACTGCTCGCCACAGTGCACGTCAAGGGAAATGAATTCAAAAGGGCTTTTATTGATGTTGGTACTTCTGTTAACATCACTCATTTAAAGACTCTTAGAGCTGCTGGCATCACTCGACATGAGGCTACTCGCGCTCCCACAACAATCAGAGATCATAAAGGAATTCTCAAGGGTGCATATGGCTTCATCAACCTCAAAATTGTGAAAGGTTCGACCTGCACTGAGACCAAATTTTACATAATCCGGGAAGACCCTGGATATGACATGATTCTTGGGCGCCCATGGATTCACGATGGAAAAGTTGCACCAACCTCTTCGGTCGTACTTTCATCCGCCGAAGAAACCTATGACTCGGAAGAGGAAACAGAAGATATCTCGCCATTTGAATATCTAGAGGAGGTCAAATCTTTGACAGAACTTGCATAGAATTTTGGAAAGCATCCAAATGCTTTTATCAAGAGATTCCACGCTCAGGCAAGTCTTATTCCTTCTCGTATGCCCATATCGTCAGTTTTCAAATATGCTCATTTGGTTCAAGGGCTTCACTCCATAAATTATTTAGCAATTGCAAATTGCTATGCGTGGATCATTGCACCGCATCAATATTTTAACCCATGGCTGAATCCAGAGCCTCTTCAAGTTGATCATCCAATCGGGCGATTCATCGTAGAAGACACGGCTAAACATGACACGCAATATGAGGGATGCTCCCTTCTGCACGAGTATCCATATGTGCCACAACCCTGGAGTCATGCTCAAAGGATTCCAAATCAACATAAGATATTCAAGGAACGGATTGCAAAGCCAAACAAGTTCAAAGAAGAAGATTTGGTTCTCAAGGCAACTAAGCGGGATCTTCATTCTACAAGGAACTCCAATTGGGAAGGACCATTTATGATCGCTAAGTCCATGATCGGAGGATATTACAAGCTAATCAACACAGATGGACGGACCCTACCAGTAATTCACGAAAATTGGCTTAAGGCGTTTGTCTAAGATTACGGGACATTCGAGGTACTGTGCGCTTGAGCATTCATGACGTTTAGATTTGGCATTTTAGGATTTTCTTTCATTGTATTTCAATTCCTCTAAAACGTTTGCAACACTTGCAATCAATATTTGAATTCAGCAATTTATCAGAAATTCAGTTCATATTTCTTAAAGGAAAATCTCTATCAAACCCAAAAGAAAATCCTTAACCATAAACAAATCCAAAACCATGATATCAAAACCCAAATAAAACCTCACATCTCTCAGGAATTCATAAGCCAACGAGATTATGCAAAATGAATCAAAGAAAATCAGCAAAGAAAGATTTTTGCGCCTCTGCGTCCTTCAAAGCCTGCAAAGCCGCCTGCTCCTTGGTCAGCTCTTCAGTAAGCCTGGTGATCTTGTCTTCCTTCTCCATCACAGCATCATTTGGAAAGGGTATGTTATTTTCACATGAATCTCTAATAGCATTCATCTTCTTACGAAGCCACTTCACATTGAAGCCTAGTCTCTCAGAATTCTCCAAGTTGAACTCCCAATCAAAGAGTACATCTGGAGTCACAGCATTTCTGGATCTAGTGCATATGTCGCTTACAACACGCAAGAGTACACTTACCTGCATTGTTAAAGCGTAAGCACGCCCAGGGTTCCTGTCCACAATTATATGGCCAAATTTCTCCCATATTTTCTTGTACAAGCCCGCATACCCAATAGGAACGCTGAATCCACCAAATAACTCATGATATGGGAGTGAGGCGTCGAATGGAGGATCAAAAGCAACTCTTGCACTTGGGTATTCATGCACGACCATACGGTTTTCAATTACTGGAGCAACTTCTACTGTCAAGGCAACAATTTCTTCAGTATCTTCTGCCGGTGTCCTGGATTCTTCTATTACAGCAACAACCTGAGCCTCCATGACTCCATCAATAACACTTTCCTGACCTTGAGGAGAAGAGATGATAGCCTCAAAGTCGCTCGTTTCATCATTTTGGGTTCCTTTATTCTCAACTTCGGTATTCTGTACCTAATACGAAGATTACATGAGACTAGGATCATCCAAGCATGAAACCAAAGGAAATCATGAATTACAACATGAAATCAGTTTAACATCATTAAATCATTTCATTATACATGCTAGATGTCAGTAGGTAACGTGAAAGTCACAAAACCACGTTTTGCAACGAGTCTGCCTGAGGAGACTTTACACTACCATGTACAACGTGAAGAACTGGGAGCAACTGGTGAAGAATCAAGGGTTGAGTTATATACCATTCTCTTGATATGGGTATTACCCACAACATGTAAAAATTTCATAGCAATCGGATGAACGAGCAAAAAGATATGGTCGAAACTCGGGACTACACAATATCTGAAAAAGTTCTGAAAGTTCCCTGGAAGTTCACTATTTCGTCTTTTTAAGGCTCTGAACGTGCTCAAAATTTAAAAAGCTTCTGTGTTAAAGCTTGGAAATTTCCTGGGATTGAATATGCATATGCTAATCAGCAAAATCTGACATCAGACGAAGATTCTACAACATTTTCCTAAAGTGCTGAGTTCTGAATTTTCTGGTGACGTATTTTCGGCAAAAACTTGTCATATTCACAATACTTTCTCATTCAGTCATCCATGGAGCAGAAAGTTTATACTTTTATGGATGAAATACAATAGAAATACTTACTTGGGTGGTTCCCGAAGCATTCAAGGAACCAGGATTGTTCACATCAATGTCGACAGCTCCGCTACCTTCATTCGGTCTTGAACCCTGAGAGTTCTCTGCATCGCCATCCTTCGAACGACCGTCACCGGTATTCTCTACAACCATGGAATGATTTTCCTGGATATATCCCCAACAATCAGCATTTCATTCATAAAGCTCCATGATTACTGTGGGGGGAGATACTTACAATTTCTTCATCGCTCAAGTCAGAAATTGTTTGCTCGGAAAAATGAAGACCATCAATACTTGATGGGGCAAAGTTCTACAACGGAACAACAATATCAGTTTCATGATCCTAACAATACGGCCGATAAAGGGTCATAACCAAGAGAATACTGAAGACTCACCAAAGCGCCAGCTGGGGACTTTATAGTATTGGGTAACAGCTTGTAGCTCTTATGCCTGCCTTCTCCGCCATGAACAACAGCTTCAATCTCTGAGAAATATACACGGATTCGAGGTCTCACAGCATGACCATCCTTTGATAAAATTTCAATGGCATAATCAGAACACAGTTATCATAATTTTATGAAGATTATAAAGCGAAACCCACCTGAGAACATCCCGGAGACGATTTTCGCTTATCTCCAGAGAGATATTTCAATCTTGGTCGACTGGAAATCATCTCATCAGAAGGACGATCCTTCACTGGAGGCTGACCAACTGTCACGAATTCATTAAAGCGCTCAAATTGATCGTCTCAGAAGGCTGCATAGCCTGGAGTCACATAGGCAAGCCTGTCAGAGCAAGGGAACCAGTATTTACTCCCTTCCACATGAGTATGGTCCAAATGAGTCATGAGCTGCACAGCCGATGGTTTCCTCCTACGAATAGTTGGAACACACTGATCCATACCCATTTGTCGAGCCACTTTATCAATATTATACTCCTCCACTGAAAATTCCCCGTACGAGACTGACGGCAAATGACCAGGGGTGCAACTCAACATGAAGGACCTCTCACCATCGTTCAGATCTGCACCAGACGACAAGCTAGTACTCTCTCCAGCATTGAAATTCATTGGTTGGGAAACATAGGAAGGCACTGACACCCAAGGATGGAAATTGAACTCAGACTCATCGTCCAACATGTCAATAAGGTGCGCCTTAGACCGAGGTTGCTTTGTAGACCAACGCATGATCCTAGCATTGTCTTTCTCAGGGAAAATGTGGCGAGCGTCAGTATTGGGCCCTTGCAAAACATTATGCGGGATGGGTGCATAATTATTGAAGTGTTCCCACATCAAGGCTTGGAGAAACATCGTGTTAGCATAACATTCAATCCTCATGAAGTTGTTCGACACACTGGAGTCGATAACCAAAGAATCTAAGTTGTAATATAAGGAGCCCAAGAACAAGCTCCCTATTGGAAGTTGCTCACCTTGAGCCATTTTAATAGCAAAGGGTATCACAAAAGGCTTCAACAAGTTCCCACTGTCTTCAAAGACATCTCTGGACAACCATAGACACAAGAAAGCAGCAATGGGTAATGTATCATCAATAGGTTTATCAGAAACCTCGTCTTTGGGCCACCAGCGTGTCAACCAAAGAGCAAAACATCCTTTACTGCCAGCATTGTTTGCTACCTCCATTGCAGCTGTCAAGACGTGAGAAATTGCGGTCTCCTCATCAGAAAGATCCCCAGGGAAATTGCCCGTGATTGGGAGATGCATCAAAGCTGCAACGTCTTCCAAAGTAATGGTAAATTCTCCCCATCTGCATATGAAGGTGTGAGTAGGGATACACCAACGAGAAAGAAGAGCTACCATACCCCTTGCGTCATGATAAATGAATAAATCTCCAGAAGCCTGAATAGATCTCGTCACCTGCGCCTGATCGAGCATGGCCCTCACGTGAGGAAAACCCAGCATATGTCTCTCCCATCCAGCAAATTTCTCCAAAGGTCGGCGAGAAAGTTCGAATTCTATAATTGATGCGAAGAAGACTCCCCGCTCAAGACAAAACCGAATGACTGTCTTAGGGGTCACAAATTTCTTATGAGTGACAGTTCTGGGATTTATTAGGAGACGATATGCTGGGGACTTCAAGTGTTTTTCGGCTCCCGGGGTATATTCCTCAAAGAATGCGTCATCAATGTTTGGGATGTTCTTAATCCCAGGAGTTTCATCTTCGTCTTCACCAACAGAAGCTTCATCTATGCATGCCTCACCTCTGGAGATGTCATCATCAATACACATTTCATCTCTTGAAGAGTTGTTAACCTGGGAGCTGGTCATATTTATGAAGTAGCTGCAAAATTCATATTACATTCTACTTCAGCGCATCATCCAGAATCAAGGAAATACTAGCGTCTAACGGTAATTCTTAACTCTTACCTTTTTACGCTTCCACTAAACAGTAGTGAGAGTAATGATAGAGTTAATGCTCCCAAATCGTCTGCTTCTTCAAAACCTACAAAAGACGTCCGAAAATTCAGATTTTTCATAAAATCGTGAACATTTCTACTGTGTGAACATTCACCATAGAATTCTGAAAATTAAGACATTATTTCATCATGAATAATCTTTATTTCTAAGCAACATCACATAAAACTCAAGTTTCGATTTTTAGAGAAATAATATATATTTGCATATATATATGTAAACGAAACGTTTATTTACTCGTGTAAATAAATAAATATTTTCAACATGAGCCAGGCTCGTAAAAAATAAATCGTGGATACTCCACGGTTTCAAAAAAAAAAAAACACCTTTTCATGAACCGACCATGTTTTTACAAGAAAACTCGTTTCCTTCGTGCCATCATGTTTTGAAACGAAGGTTTATTTCAATTTTGTGAAAACTCACGCATTACACGATAAAGTTTTACATGAAAGCTCATACATAAAATTTTATCACTGTACACAAGTTTTTATATACATAAAGAGGAGAACCCGCTTCTCCGCACCATCGTTTTTCTTTAAAACGAAGATTTTACTACGGTTTTGTGAAAAATTCGCCTTTTGTGATGAAACTTTGTCTCACGTGAAAGCTCATCAACATAGTTTCATCACTGAACCTACATATTCATATATGAAGGAAAACCTCTCCTAAATCAGGGATTATTACTAGTTTTCGAAAACTAACGATCAAACGAACATACGTTTTCAAAAACGAAGGTTTTTTCAACGAAACCCACAATCATATATACACGGGTATATAATTTTATCATGATCAATATGTGAACAACTCATAAAATTCATGAGCATCAGCAAAAAAAAATAAAAATTGACGCATACCTGTCGGCGCCGGTGAAGAACCGCCGGACGGTGACGGAGCTCCGGCGAAAAATTTGCCCTTCTCTCCTGGTGTTGGCGTGAAGATGATGAGGTGATGGGAGCTGATGGTCGTGAGAAAATAAAAAAATAAAGAAGGAGAAGCAATTCCTTTTATGACAAACTTTGTTTCCAAAACCTAATTTTCCAAGGATTTCCTTATTGGGCCCAGCCCGCGAATCCCGAACGACTAAGGTCCCGTCACCCAAATCAGCGGTTCAACACCAACTCATGCTCACCAAACGAAATTATATCATGCCACTAGAGTCCGCTTTCAAGTCATGATCTGCTCGTGCGATCGAAATCCGGTAACATCTTAACTTACGACTGAGTTCAATTGATTGCACTGTTATGACCGGAAAATCACCATTCAATGCTGACTTAGGAACACGGCTTTCCTCACTAAGCAGGGGACTTAATGTAGATGGTGGATTTTCGACAAAGGATAAAATCGTAAACCCATAATTACACAAACCTCTGACTCAGCAATCATGCGTAAATATGGAGACACGGGTCTTTCGTCGAATCCTCTGACGGAGAATACTTTATCTCAGAATGTATATAGATATGTAGTCTCACAGTTGGACAATGGCATATCTCATGAGTACTGAATACTTTAGTCCCGAACAACTTGATCTGCTAGTATAAAGTCATAAATTAATCATTCCTAAATTCTTGGATTCATCCGCAGAATTCCTAAAAATATTCAAATATTTTCGCAGATATCTCATTACGCAAACCATGGTTTTTCCCAGCAGAAGTCCATGGATTAGTAATAAATATTGGATGCACGGCATCAGGTCTACCGCCTGAGCAAGCCCTGTCTTAAACTTAAATTATTGGATTCATCCGCAGAATTGCTGAAAATATTCAAATATTTTCGCACATATTTCATTACGCAAACCATGGTTCTTCCCAGCAGAAGTCCATAGATTAGTAATAAATATTGGACGCACGGGCATGAGGGATGCCGCCTGAGAAAGCTCTGTCTTGGATGGTGCAATTGTATTCAACAATGATACATTAACAACCACCGCACGAGCAAGTATTTCAAAATACGACGAAACGATGAACCTATGCAAAATAGGACGAAGAATAACAAATAAATAAAAATTGACCAAGGCGCTGGGAGCATGGACCCACTGACCGGGCGACCGTGCCGTGGTCAATCCCACACCAATCTCATATTTTGTTGTTTTCTCTGAGTTCATGAAAAAACCTTTCGCTTGAACAAATATCCTTTGTTTTGAGGAAACTCCTCAACTTCATGGTGCTTCCTCCGCGCGGAGGAAATAATATAAAATCAAGGAGAGCATGAGGGGGGCGTGACCATTGGCCAACAGGCCATGCTTGGTCCCAGCTGTCCCCACACCTCATATTTCCTCATTATTTTATTAATTTCCCTAATTTCATGAAAACTCCTTAATCTCATGATTTTTCCTTCGTCCCATGAAAAATAATAAAACTTAGGAAACCCGTGTGCACGAGTCATGGTCGGTCGGCCAAACCCCAGATGGCTCACACGTCCCACTCTTTTATTAGCATATTTTTCATGTTTTCATAATCCCATGAAAATTCTCTGATTTCATGATATTTCATTCAAATTATGAAAATTCCTTCAAATCATGAAATAATGCATAAAATAGGGAAAACGCACGGGACCGGGCCTTGGTCGGCCAGCCATGATCTAAGCCGGTCCCACACGCTCACACGTCCCTTATCTTATTATTTGTGATTTTTCATGTTTCCTTCGTCTCATGGAAACTCACTTATTTTAGCAAAACTCCTTCGTTTTATCATATTAGGAAAAATGTTATGGGACCGGCCCCTTTGATTTTTCCTGAGTTTTACTCTCTGGCCGTTTTCACCTCCCGAAAGAGCTTAAAACCTAAATATTCCCTCGTTGGGAGATAGGAAATTCTTTTCCGTACGTAATGGAGGGGCGGACCAGCAAAATCCGAGTTCGTATGAGAAATCTATGGTGATTCTACCAAAGGACGCCGATTAGGGTTTCAACCAATCTGGGAGTGCTCGAACGATCAACATTTGATCCCGTGACCACCCATGGCCGGTTTCATGGCCCCTTGGTCGGTCCCTCACCTCCTCATAATTCCTTCACTTTTCATTATTTTCCTTCATCCGATGAAGTTTTGACGGTTTTATCAGAAAATCTTAATTTTGTCATATTTTCTCAAATGGTCGCTCAAACGAGCACCAGAAAATATCAAAATTCTCAGAACTGAGACATGGACGTCTCAACGACGAAAGCATGTTACCTTGACCGACCAAGGTTGGCTTTGTGGCTCGCAATGAGCCAGTCCCACGTGTTTCTCACAATCTGACCTAATTTGCACAATTGCACGTATTAGGTCCAAAACTCTCCAAACAATTTCGGAATTTGACGGAGCGGTCATCATTTGATCCCGTGACCATCCAGGGCTGGTTTCACAACCCCTTGGTCGGTCCCTCATATCCTAATAATAATTAATTAGGTTCTATCACCTAATTCTGAACCCAAAAGTAATTCAGTAAATGATTAAACCAGCATTTAATCACTCTTTCAACAACTCACCAACTCTTCAAAGAGGTCTTGGATTTTGCTCACGTGAGCATATGATAATTCCATGGTTGATCCACGGTCCCATGAAGCCGGTTATCCTTCATTCTATGGTTGATTTCAAGTAAATCATCAATTGGTCATCAATTGATCAAATTAGGGTTTCTGAATCCAAGGATCATGATTCCAGATTCAAACACTAATAATTTCACACTGATCTCATGATCAATATTCTTATTAATTATGCTCGGTTAAATTACCAGTGCTTTAATTAATGTTTTATTCTGGTCACGCTACCAATATTTCATCATACGAGCAACACTTGCTCAGATGAGCAATATTTACTCAAATTAACGAATATTGGAACTATCAATATTAAATAAATTAGCGAGCAACACTTGCTCTCCTCAGCGTGAGGATCCTATCACTATCTCAGCAGACACGTTCGATTCATGAGTTGCAGAACATTTTACAAAATCATCTTTAACTCAGCAAATACGTGGACTCATCGTCCCACGAAGTCATGAAATCAGCAACTGACTTAATTAACCACGAGACATCAATCGTGTCACTTGGGGGGATATCAACTAGGGTTTTGGTTTGGCGGTCTATAGCACGTGTGTTCAAACACACGATGAAATGTGAGCAAGTCGTGCAACTAGTTGAGGGAGTTAGAAAAGTAGTGGGTGGAAAATCAACCAAGTCTCCGCACGATGAGCGCAACTGGTTTTGAGCATTATTTCCATTTCTCCACTCCTTCACTCCATCAACTGTCACACTTCATGGGATCATGGTGTTTTCAACTCCGGCATTATATAATGTTTCTGAATCCCGATTGAACAACATGATTCGAAGAGTAATCAAACATTCGAACATCAATCGTCTGAACGAGCAATTTCTCAACAAAGTTCATACAGACGCTCATTCGTCTACACGAACTCACAGAAATCACTCTCAATCAGGCAATATTCAATCATTCAGAGCATTACACGGAAACCATAACACACCTACAATCTCAGATCACCATTGATCTCACACATTTCTCAGCTTCCCTCCTACAAACCAACCCATCCTCTCTTGTGACCGAATTTACTCCGGAACGGCCATTGTCTTGGTTTAGGCTGGAGTACTACAGATTGGTATCTCGAACTAAAAAGAACCCCCTTCATAGTGGTGCATCTGTGTGAGGTTGAACATTTTGCTCGGTTCAAGGAATCTCCTCCGTATGGTCGTCTTCAATTCCGCAAAAACCAGCAGATCGTTTTTCCCCATCTACAGATTGGCGACCACAGTGGGATATCATTCTCTCGGTTGCAATCTCTCATTCTCACAAGATGGTTGGTCTAAGGTCAGGAGCGGTCAAAAACCCTAACGCAAACATCGCTAGTACAAGCAACAATGAAGACATCCCGAAAACCGTTCCGGCCACTAACACTGACGGTGGTGACATCCCTCCTCCTCACGACAACGCAGAAGGTCATCCTTTGTTCGTCCGACAGCCTGAAGAAGTCAGAAGAAATCCACCACCAACTATGGATGATCTCGTTAAAGCGCAAGAAACTCTTGCAAAAAATCAGACAGATATGGCCGCAGCACAGGAAAATCTATTTGATCACCTGAAGACCCTTGCTGATAAATTGTCAGAGAAAGTTCAAGACAAAGGGAAAAAAAAGGAGAAGTCCTCAGACACTTCTGATACTGAGGTAACTCCGATCCACACGGTGAATGATGATGAAACTGACAAAACCACGATCCATTCGTCAAAAGAATCATCAAGTTTCATTACTAGAGAAGACTTGGAGCGCCTTCTGGAGAATCATGGGAAATACAAGACACCACATGTCCATCGTCACCAACCTCCCTATCCTACCGCTACACAAAGGACTCCGCTTCCTAAAGGTTATATCTCCCCAACTTTTACTTTGTATGATGGAACTGGTAATGCCCGAGAGCATGTATCTCGCTTTCTTGAAGCCTTAGGAGAACATGAACATAACCATATCGTCCGTCTCAAGGAATTATCAAAATCCTTGAAAGGCAGAGCGTACACCTGGTACAACAACATCGCACCGGGGACCATCAATAATTGGGGAGAGATGATTAACGCCTTCTACAGAAAATACTTCTTCGTGTCAGAACAAGTCACTTTCTCTGACCTTGGAAGAATGCTTCAAAGGGTTGGTGAAAACCCCAATGACTTCGTGAAAAGATTCAGAATCCAAGCCCTGGATTTTCATGATCCAAACGTCACGGAGCAACAACTGGTGGATTTGTGCATCAATGGCATGCTCCCAGTCTACAGAGCTCTTTTGGAGAACCTCCGATTCCAGACTTTCTCAGAGCTCCACGAAGCAGCGAAGAGGTCGGCGACCACTGCGCCTGCTCTTTTAGAAAAAACAAAATCAACAAAGGCTGAAGAAGCACGAGATACTCGGGGAAGCAGACTCCTAGTCAATAAGCAGTACAGTCTGCAACCTTCCGCAAATCTTTGTCACAGAAGGGAACAAACGGAAATCCGAGCCACAACGCAAGCATGCTCCTCCCATCCCTTCAAAGACACAAAAGAAAGATAATGTGGAAACGGCTCCTCAGCATATGGAAGATCCAGAAGCACCTGATTTCCCCTGTTCCATTGAAGAAGTCATTGAATTGCTAGAAGCCTGGATTCAAGATGGCGCAATCAAATTTCCATATGTAAAGAAGGAACCAACTGAAGAGGCAATGGAAAATCCTCGGTACTGTCGCTTCCATAGGTTCATCGGCCACCCCAAAAATGCTTTTAAGACTTTGAAGCGCATATTTAAAGAAAGGGTCGAGTCAGGAGAACTTAACCTGGGGACTGAAGGAGTGCACATAGATCCACTTCCTGTCAGAACTTTCTCTATCTCCGAAGCCCCAGTCAAGGAAGCAGTCCAGTCATTAGTGGAGCATGTGTGTGAATTACTCTATCTATCGAAGGCGCAACGAGGAGATATGTTTAAGGCTTTGAATCACATAGTTTCCGGGAAACGCCTGCTAATTTCAGATATACCTCCTGAACCGTCAGCCACTGACAAAGAAATGAATGACTGGGGACTGCTCGCCACAGTGCACGTCAAGGGAAATGAATTCAAAAGGGCTTTTATTGATGTTGGTACTTCTGTTAACATCACTCCTTTAAAGACTCTTAGAGCTGCTGGCATCACTCGACATGAGGCTACTCGCGCTCCCACAACAATCAGAGATCATAAAGGAATTCTCAAGGGTGCATATGGCTTCATCAACCTCAAAATTGTGAAAGGTTCGACCTGCACTGAGACCAAATTTTACATAATCCGGGAAGACCCTGGATATGACATGATTCTTGGGCGCCCATGGATTCATGATGGAAAAGTTGCACCAACCTCTTCGGTCGTACTTTCATCCGCCGAAGAAACCTATGACTCGGAAGAGGAAACAGAAGATATCTCGCCATTTGAATATCTAGAGGAGGTCAAATCTTTGACAGAACTTGCATAGAATTTTGGAAAGCATCCAAATGCTTTTATCAAGAGATTCCACGCTCAGGCAAGTCTTATTCCTTCTCGTATGCCCATATCGTCAGTTTTCAAATATGCTCATTTGGTTCAAGGGCTTCACTCCACAAATGATTTAGCAATTGAAAATTGCTATGCGTGGATCATTGCACCGCAGCAATATTTTACCCCATGGCTGAATCCAGAGCCTCTTCAAGTTGATCATCCAATCGGGCGATTCATCGTAGAAGACACGGCTAAACATGACACGCAATATGAGGGATGCTCCCTTCTGCACGAGTATCCATATGTGCCACAGCCCTGGAGTCATGCTCAAAGGATTCCAAATCAACATAAGATATTCAAGGCACGGATTTCAAAGCCAAACAAGTTCAAAGAAGAAGATTTGGTTCTCAAGGCAACTAAGCGGGATCTTCATTCTACAAGGAACTCCAATTGGGAAGGACCATTTATGATCGCTAAGTCCATGATCGGAGGATATTACAAGCTAATCAACACAGATGGACGGACCCTACCAGTAATTCACGAAAATTGGCTTAAGGCGTTTGTCTAAGATTACGGGACATTCGAGATACTGTGCGCTTGAGCATTCATGACGTTTAGATTTGGCATTTTAGGATTTTCTTTCATTGTATTTCAATTCCTCTAAAACGTTTGCAACACTTGCAATCAGTATTTGAATTCAGCAATTTATCAGAAATTCAGTTCATATTTCTTAAAGGAAAATCTCTATCAAACCCAAAAGAAAATCCTTAACCATCTACAAATCCAAAACCATGATATCAAAACCCAAATAAAACCTCACATCTCTCAGGAATTCATAAGACAAAGAGATTATGCAAAATGATTCAAAGAAAATCAGCAAAGAAAGATTTTTGCGCCTCTGCGTCCTTCAAAGCCTGCAAAGCCGCCTGCTCCTTGGTCAGCTCTTCAGTAAGCCTGGTTATCTTGTCTTCCTTCTCCATCACAGCATCATTTGGAAAGGGTATGTTATTTTCACATGAATCTCTAATAGCATTCATTTTCTTACGAAGCCACTTCACATTGAAGCCAAGTCTCTCAGAATTCTCCAAGTTGAACTCCCAATCAAAGAGTACATCTGGAGTCACAGCATTTCTGGATCTAGTGCATATGTTGCTTACAACACGCAAGAGTACACTTACCTGCATTTTTAAAGCGTAAGCACGCCCAGGGTTCCTGTCCACAATTATATGGCCAAATTTCTCCCATATTTTCTTGTACAAGCCCGCATACCCAATAGGAACGCTGAATCCACCAACTAACTCATGATACGGGAGTGAGGCATCGAATGGATGATCAAAAGAAACTCTTGCACTTGGGTATTCATGCACGACCATACGGTTTTCAATTACTGGAGCAACTTCTACGGTCAAGGCAACAATTTCTTCAGTATCTTCTGCCGGTGTCCTGGATTCTTCTATTACAGCAACAACCTGAGCCTCCATGACTCCATCAATAACACTTTCCTGACCTTGAGGAGAAGAGATGATAGCCTCAAAGAAGCTCGTTTCATCATTTTGGGTTCCTTTATTCTCAACTTCGGTATTCTGTACCTAATACGAAGATTACATGAGACTAGGATCATCCAAGAATGAAACCAAAGGAAATCATGAATTACAACATGAAATCAGTTTAACATCATTAAAGCATTTCATTATACATGCTAGATGTCAGTAGGTAACGTGAAAGTCACAAAACCACGTTTTGCAACGAGTCCGCCTGAGGAGACTTTACACTACCATGTACAACGTGAATAACTGGGAGCAATTGGTGAAGAATCAAGGGTTGAGTTATATACCATTCTCTTGATATGGGTATTACCCACAACATGTAAAAATTTCATAGCAATCGGATGAACGAGCAAAAAGATATGGTCGAAACTCGGGACTACACAATATCTGAAAAAGTTCTGAAAGTTCCCTGGAAGTTCACTATTTCGTCTTTTTAAGGCTCTGAACTTGCTCAAAATTTAAAAAGCTTCTGTGTTAAAGCTTGGAAATTTCCTGGGATTGAATATGCATATGCTAATCAGCAAAATCTGACATCAGACGAAGATTCTACAACATTTTCCTAAAGTGCTGAGTTCTGAATTTTCTGGTGACGTATTTTCGGCAAAAACTTGTCATATTCACAATACTTTCTCGTTCAGTCATCCATGGAGCAGAAAGTTTATACTTTTATGGATGAAATACAATAGAAATACTTACTTGGGTGGTTCACGAAGCATTCAAGGAACCAGGATTGTTCACATCAATGTCGACAGCTCCGCTACCTTCATTCGGTCTTGAACCCTGAGAGTTCTCTGCATCGCCATCCTTCGAACGACCGTCACCGGTATTCTCTATAACCATGGAATGATTTTCCTGGATATATCCCCAACAATCAGCATTTCATTCATAAAGCTCCATGATTACTGTGGGGGGAGATACTTACAATTTCTTCATCGCTCAAGTCAGAAATTGTTTGCTCGGAAAAATGAAGACCATCAATACTTGATGGGGCAAAGTTCTACAACGGAACAACAATATCAGTTTCATGATTCTAACAATACGGCCGATAAAGGGTCATAACCAAGAGAATACTGAAGACTCACCAAAGCGCCAGCTGGGGACTTTATAGTATTGGGTAACAGCTTTTAGCTCTTATGCCTGCCTTCTCCGCCATGAACAACAGCTTCAATCTCTGAGAAATCTACACGAATTCGAGGTCTCACAGCATGACCATCCTGTGATAAAATTTCAATGGCATAATCAGAACACAGTTATCATAATTTTATGAAGATTATAAAGCGAAACCCACCTGAAAACATCCCGGAGACGATTTTCGCTTATCTCCAGAGAGATATTTCAATCTTGGTCGACTGGAAATCATCTCATCAGAAGGACGATCCTTCACTGGAGGCTGACCAACTGTCACAAATTCATGCAAGCGCTCAAATTGATCGTCTCAGAAGGCTGCATAGCCTGGAGTCACATAGGCAAGCCTGTCAGAGCAAGGGAACCAGTATTTACTCCCTTCCACATGAGTATGGTCCAAATGAGTCATGAGCTGCATAGCCGATGGTTTCATCCTACGAATAGTTGGAACACACTGATCCATACCCATTTGTCGAGCCACTCTATCAATATTATACTCCTCCACTAAAAATTCCTCGTACGAGACTGACGGCAAATGACCAGGGGTGCAACTCAACATGAAGGACCTCTCACCATCGTTCAGATCTGCACCAGACGACAAGCTAGTACTCTCTCCAGCATTGAAATTCATTGGTTGGGAAACATAGGAAGGCACTGACACCCAAGGATGGAAATTGAACTCAGACTCATCGTCCAACATGTCAATAAGGTGCGCCTTAGACCGAGGTTGCTTTGTAGACCAACGCATGATCCTAGCATTGTCTTTCTTAGGGAAAATGTGGCGAGCGTCAGTATTGGGCCCTTGCAAAACATTACGCGGGATGGGTGCATAATTCTTGAAGTGTTCCCACATCAAGGCTTGGAGAAACATCGTGTTAGCATAACATTCAATCCTCATGAAGCTGTTCGACACACTGGAGTCGATAACCAAAGAATCTAAGTTGTAATATAAGGAGCCCAAGAACAAGATCCCTATTGGAAGTTGCTCACCTTGAGCCATTTTAATAGCAAAGGGGATCACAAAAGGCTTCAACAAGTTCCCGCTGTCTTCAAAGACATCTCTGGACAACCATAGACACAAGAAAGCAGCAATGGGTAATGTATCGTCAATAGGTTTATCAGAAACCTCGTCTTTGGGCCACCAGCGTGTCAACCAAAGAGCATAACATCCTTTACTGCCAGCATTGTTTGCTACCTCCATTGCAGCTGTCAAGACGTGAGAAACGGCGGTCTCCTCATCAGAAAGATCCCCAGGGAAATTTCCCGTGATTGGGAGATGCATCAAAGCTGCAACGTCTTCCAAAGAAATGGTAAATTCTCCCCATCTGCATATGAAGGTGTGAGTAGGGATACACCAACGAGAAAGAAGAGCTACCATACCCCTTGCGTCATGATAAATGAATAAATCTCCAGAAGCCTGAATAGCTCTCGTCACCTGCGCCTGATCGAGCATGGCCCTCACGTGAGGAAAACCCAGCATATGTCTCTCCCATCCAGCAAATTTCTCCAAAGGTCGGAGAGAAAGTTCGAATTCTATAATTGATGCGAAGAAGACTCCCCGCTCAAGACAAAATCGAATGACTGTCTTAGGGGTCACAAATTTCTTCTGAGTGACAGTTCTGGGATTTATTAGGAGACGATATGCTGGGGACTTCAAGTGTTTTTCGGCTCCCGGGGTATATTCCTCAAAGAATGCGTCATCAATGTTTGGGATGTTCTTAATCCCAGGAGTTTCATCTTCGTCTTCACCAACAGAAGCTTCATCTATGCATGCCTCACCTCTGGAGATGTCATCATCAATGCACATTTCATCTCTTGAAGAGTTGTTAACCTGGGAGCTGGTCATATTTATGAAGTAGCTGCAAAATTCATATTACATTCTACTTAAGCGCATCATCCAGAATCAAGGAAATACTAGCGTCTAACGGTAATTCTTAACTCTTACCTTTTTACGCTTCCACTAAACAGTAGTGAGAGTAATGATAGAGTTAATGCTCCCAAATCGTCTGCTTCTTCAAAACCTACAAAAGACGTCCGAAAATTCAGATTTTTCATAAAATCGTGAACATTTCTACTGTGTGAACATTCACCATAGAATTCTGAAAATTAAGACATTATTTCATCATGAATAATCTTTATTTCTAAGCAACATCACATAAAACTCAAGTTTCGATTTTTAGAGAAATAATATATATTTGCATATATATATATGTAAACGAAACGTTTATTTACTCGTGTAAATAAATAAATATTTTCAACATGATCCAGGCTCGTAAAAAATAAATCGTGGATACTCCACGGTTTCAAAAAAAAAAACACCTTTTCATGAACCGACCATGTTTTTACAAGAAAACTCGTTTCCTTCGTGCCATCATGTTTTGAAACGAAGGTTTATTTCAATTTTGTGAAAACTCACGCATTACACGATAAAGTTTTACATGAAATCTCATACATAAAATTTTATCACTGTACACAAGTTTTTATATACATAAAGAGGAGAACCCGCTTCTCCGCACCATCGTTTTTCTTTAAAACGAAGATTTTACTACGGTTTTGTGAAAAATTCGCCTTTTGTGATGAAACTTTGTCTCACGTGAAAGCTCATCAACATAGTTTCATCATTGAACCTACATATTCATATATGAAGGAAAATTTTCCCTTCTCTCCTGGTGTTGGCGTGAAGATGATGAGGTGATGGGAGCTGATGGTCGTGAGAAAATAAAAAAATAAAGAAGGAGAAGCAATTCCTTTTATGACAAACTTTGTTTCCAAAACCTAATTTTCCAAGGATTTCCTTATTGGGCCCAGCCCGCGAATCCCGAACGACTAAGGTCCCGTCACCCAAATCAGCGGTTCAACACCAAATCATGCTCACCAAACGAAATTATATCATGCCACTAGAGTCCGCTTTCAAGTCATGATATGCTCGTGCGATCGAAATCCGGTAACATCTTAACTTACGACTGAGTTCAATTGCTTGCACTGTTATGACCGGAAAATCACCATTCAATGCTGACTTAGGAACATGGCTTTCCTCACTAAGCAGGGGACTTAATGTAGATGGTGGATTTTCGACAAAGGATAAAATCGTAAACCCATAATTACACAAACCTCTGACTCAGCAATCATGCGTAAATATGGAGACACGGGTCTTTCGTCGAATCCTCTGACGGAGAATACTTTATCTCAGAATGTATATAGATATGTAGTCTCACATTTGGACAATGGCATATCTCATGAGTACTGAATACTTTAGTCCCGAACAACTTGATCTGCTAGTATAAATTCATAAATTAATCATTCCTAAATTCTTGGATTCATCCGCAGAATTCCTGAAAATATTCAAATATTTTCGCAGATATCTCATTACGCAAACCATGGTTTTTCCCAGCAGAAGTCCATGGATTAGTAATAAATATTGGACGCACGGCATCAGGGCTACCGCCTAAGCAAGCCCTGTCTTAAACTTAAATTATTGGATTCATCCGCAGAATTGCTGAAAATATTCAAATATTTTCGCACATATTTCATTACGCAAACCATGGTTCTTCCCAGCAGAAGTCCATAGATTAGTAATAAATATTGGACGCACGGGCATGAGGGATGCTGCCTGAGAAAGCTCTGTCTTGGATGGTGCAATTGTATTCAACAATGATACATTAACAACCACCGCACGAGCAAGTATTTCAAAATACGACGAAACGATGAACCTATGCAAAATAGGACGAAGAATAACAAATAAATAAAAATTGACCAAGGCGCTGGGAGCATGGACCCACTGACCGGGCGACCGTGCCGTGGTCAATCCCACACCAGTCTCATATTTTGTTGTTTTCTCTGAGTTCATGAAAAAACCTTTCGCTTGAACAAATATCCTTTGTTTTGAGGAAACTCCTCAACTTCATGGTGCTTCCTCCGCACGGAGGAAATAATATAAAATCAAGGAGAGCATGAGGGGGGCATGACCATTGGCCAACAGGCCATGCCTGGTCCCAGCTGGCCCCACACCTCATATTTCCTCATTATTTTATTAATTGCCCTAATTTCATGAAAACTCCTTAATCTCATGATTTTTCCTTCGTCCCATGAAAAATAATAAAACTTAGGAAACCCGTGTGCACGAGTCATGGTCGGTCGGCCAAACCCCAGATGGCTCACACGTCCCACTCTTTTATTAGCATATTTTTCATGTTTTCATAATCCCATGAAAATTCTCTGATTTCATGATATTTCATTCAAATTATGAAAATTCCTTCAAATCATGAAATAATGCATAAAATAGGGAAAACGCACGGGACCGGGCCTTGGTCGGCCAGCCATGCTCTAAGACGGTCCCACACGCTCACACGTCCCTTATCTTATTATTTGTGATTTTTCATGTTTCCTTCGTCTCATGGAAACTCACTTATTTTAGCAAAACTCCTTCGTTTTATCATATTAGGAAAAATGTTATGGGACCGGCCCCTTTGATTTTTCCTGAGTTTTACTCTCTGGCCGTTTTCACCTCCCAAAAGAGCTTAAAACCTAAATATTCCCTCGTTGGGAGATAGGAAATTCTTTTCCGTACGTAATGGAGGGGCGGACCAGCAAAATCCGAGTTCGTATGAGAAATCTATGGTGATTCTACCAAAGGACGCCGATTAGGGTTTCAACCAATCTGGGAGTGCTCGAACGATCAACATTTGATCCCGTGACCACCCAGGGCCGGTTTCATGGCCCCTTGGTCGGTCCCTCACCTCCTCATAATTCCTTCACTTTTCATTATTTTCCTTCATCCGATGAAGTTTTGACGGTTTTATCAGAAAATCTTAATTTTGTCATATTTTCTCAAATGGTCGCTCAAACGAGCACCAGAAAATATCAAAATTCTCAGAACTGAGACACGGACGTCTCAACGACGAAAGCATGTTACCTTGACCGACCAAGGTTGGATTTGTGGCTCGCAATGAGCCAGTCCCACGTGTTTCTCACAATCTGACCTAATTTGCACAATTGCACGTATTAGGTCCAAAACTCTCCAAACAATTTCGGAATTCGACGGAGCGGTCATCATTTGATCCCGTGACCATACAGGGCTGGTTTCACAACCCCTTGGTCGGTCCCTCATATCCTAATAATAATTAATTAGGTTCTATCACCTAATGCTGAACCCATCAGTAATTCAGTAAATGATTAAACCAGCATTTAATCACTCTTTCAACAACTCACCAACTCTTCAAAGAGGTCTTGGATTTCGCTCACGTGAGCATATGAGAATTTCATGGTTGATCCACGGTCCCATGAAGCCGGTTCTCCTTCATTCTATGGTTGATTTCAAGTAAATCATCAATTGGTCATCAATTGATCAAATTAGGGTTTCTGAATCGAAGAATCATGATTCCAGATTCAAACACTAATAATTTCACATTGATCTCATGATCAATATTCTTATTAATTATGCTCGTTTAAATTACCAGCGCTTTAATTAATGTTTTATTCTGGTCACGCTACCAATATTTCATCAGACGAGCAACACTTGCTCATATGAGCAATATTTACTCAAATTAACGAATATTGGAACTATCAATATTAAATAAATTAGCGAGCAACACTTGCTCTCCTCAACGTGAGGATCCTATCACTGTCTCAGCAGACACGTTCGATTCATGAGTTGCAGAACATTTTACAAAATCATGTTTAACTCAGCAAATACGTGGACTCATCGTCCCACGAAGTCATGAAATCAGCAACTGACTTAATTAACCACGAGACATCAATCGTGTCACTTGGGGGGATATCAACTAGGGTTTTGGTTTGGCGGTCTACGGCACGTATGTCCAAACACACGATGAAATGTGATCAAGTCGTGCAATCAGTTGAGGGATTTAGAAAAGTAGTGGATGGAAAATCAACCAAGTCTCCGCACGATGAGCGCAACTGGTTTTGAGCATTATTTCCATCTCTCCACTCCTTCACTCCATCAACTGTCACACTTCATGGGATCATGGTGTTTTCAACTCCGGCATTATATAATGTTTCTGAATCCCGATTGAACAACAGGATTCGAAGAGTTATCAAACATTCAAACATCAATCGTCTGAATGAGCAATTTCTCAACAAAGTTCATACAGACGCTCATTCGTCTACACGAACTCACAGAAATCACTCTCAATCAGGAAATATTCAATCATTCAGAGCATTACAAGGAAACCATAACACACCTACAATCTCAGATCACCATTTATCTCACACATTTCTCAGCTTCCCTCCTACAGACCAACCCATCCTATCTTGTGACCGAATTTACTCCGGAACGGCCATTGTCTTGGTTTAGGCTGGAGTACTACAGATTGGTCTCTCGAACTAAAAAGCACCCCCTTCATAGCGGTGCATCTGTGTGAGGTTGAACATTTTGCTCGGTTCAAAGAATCTCCTCCGCACGGTCGTCTTCAATTCCGCAAAAACCAGCAGATCGTTTTTCCCCATCTACACTCCCACTTACTAATATCTACCAAACCACGTGGCTCTCTTTCCCTCCAATGTGTTGGTTCCGGTTCTGGATCATACACTACATGCAACTTGTTGGGAGTTGAATTTCACCGAGAAAAGTAAAGAAGATAATTATCATCAGAGGTCGACCAAAAATGGGATAATTGTTTAAATCCATGTTGGCGCATCACACGGCATGGGTCGGCCATGATGTATCCTCTTGGGTGGTACAAAGTTCCATGGTAAAATGCAACATCTCTTGGAATTTGAAGGTATACTCTAATCTCCTTATAAGTGTCGAACACAACGTCTTCCTTCCTCATAGCATCCAGAGCCAATCTCATATGGGTGACTCGACCTTTGTTACCAGGCTTCGGATTACTGTTAAACTCAAACCTCTGAGCTCTAGGGGTATCGGGTTCAGCAAGGTCTTTGATCTTCAAGAATGGGCAGTCCTTGAACAAGGTTGGGAAGTGTTCATAACACCACACCTAATCCAATGTGAACAATATACATGTGAACAGAAGTTAAATAAATACATGTGAACATAGATTAAAAAAAATTGTACCTGGAGTAAAGTGAAATTCCCGAACAATTGGTTTGTTTTAGCCAATGAATCCCTTCTCATCTCCGCCATCAAATGTGCCATGACCGCGGTGCCCCAAGAATATCCATACACACCTTCCAACGGGTCAATGTACTGGATAAAGTTTGCACTTACCATGTTGCCATTACTGTCAGGGAATTCCCTAGTTCCCAAGAGGTATAACAGGTACGCGGCGGCGGTATAACGAATCTGTGCAGGGTCCCATCCATCCTCCAAGATTCTAGCCTTTGTATTTTCAAACATCTTCTTAAGCATCGTCAGCTTGAATTTCTTCGTCTTACTTCCGTTCGATGCTACATAAAAGCTATCCGAAGAAGTTTTGAAGTCCCAACCAAACAGCTTTTTAGTCAAATCGTGCAACTTCAGCCAATCTAGGTCCCGAGACTCAACTCCTTCTGAAATTGATTTTCCGATAACATTCAAGCCTAGAATGGCATGAGCATCTTCAGGAATCAAGGTCATCTCCCCTAACGGGAAGTGCATTGTATCGGTTTCACCATGATACCTTTCAACGAAACAATTGACGGTAACAGTATCTGGATTCACGTAATTTTCAACCAAAGAATACAAACCCGAGTTCCTTACTAATGTTTGGACATCTTCATGTTCCAACGACAATTTCCACTCAGCCGCGGCTTGGTTTCGGCAAACAAGCACAGCCTTAGTATGATCCTACAAATAAGAGATAATATGATTAAGAGATAACGTAAAAGATAAAACAATGCACATGCACAAAATAAAAAAATACTTACATAAGTTTGAAAGATTGTACGAGCCCAAGAGTTATTGTATCCAAAGAGTACTTTCGGTTCCGGAGCTTGACCCAAAATTTTACCATCATCGCGGTCGGGTATCATGTCATCAATGTGAGGAAGGTGACCACCTTTAACTTTGTGTTTTCCCTTGCCCTTGCCTTGTGTTGGTTGTTGACTAGTCTGGCCAATTTCGCTTTGGCTTGATAATTGACTTGGCCCACTTGGGGGAACCTCATCATCTTCCTCCTCACTCTCCCCTTCATCATGCTCATTGTCCTCAACTGTACCCTCACGGATTGAAGCTGCACTACGCTCACCACCACTCTCCCAAACTAACCCTCTTGTTTGAAACCCCAAACGCTTCTTGCGACCCGCGTCTTTCCCCCGTGAAGGCAGGGACTGGGGAGTATCAAGACCGTCCTTCCTCCTTTTCTTAGTGAGAATAGGACCTTTATTTTTCTTCGCCTCTTTGGATTTTGACCTATAACATAATCAAACAAAACAAACATAAGAAAAGTCATCACAGTTGAGGAACCGGCATTGAAACTCTTAAACAAACTAATGCCGGTAACATGTACCGGCATATATGTTCAAATATCGAGCATGCCGGTTTCTCAGTGTTTCTTCCTGAATGTTTTAAGTGTAAAACCGGCATACACGAATTGAACTTACTCATGTCGGTATTTCAGGACCGGCATTCACAAAACCTAGATACAATGCCGGTAAAAATAAAATTGTTCATGTGTGTTTTTAGTTGACTACCGGAATAGCTTTCAACCCAATTTGAATGCCGGTCTTAAAAATTAATTTTCAGGAAATCAAACCGGTATGGTATTCAACCATTATTGTATGCCGGTATTGATATTTCAGGTTCAGGAAGTTAAACCGGCATCGTATTCGAACCAAATTTGATGCCGGTACCTAAACCGGTTTGGTATTCAAACTAAGATCCAATGCCGGTACTCTCTCGAACTCGACAGTTTCAGCTATTGTTGGCGATTCTAACCTAAACCCATGGCTACAAATCGATTAAAACAATCATAAATGAGTTAAAAAAACACTTACCTTCTCAGAGAAGCCATGACTACTAGTGGTTGATCATCCGAGTTCGTTGCTGCGTCATCTTCTAGTTGTTGAGCAATGTTCTGGATTCTTTGTTCATGTGTTTGTTGTGCAGGTGATTTGGTTCTCGGTTTTGATTTCGATTTGGTTCTCCGAGGCATGGTTATGTTAGGTTGACCGACGAAGAAATTTTTGATTTAACGATTAATCGTCGATGAAGAATGAACGATGACGAAAAAGATGAAGAAAAAAAAATTGAAAACCTAAACCTATGCCGGTACAAATTGAATTGGGGGATATATGAATTTGGTATTTAGATTTTATTATTTTAGGGACAGGGCATTACAGTCTTTTCATAATGATTTTTAATTAATGAAAGGGTGTTTTGGTATTTTCGCACCCAAAAAACACCCCTTATCAGCCACCTTTTGGTTGGGGGAAGTAATTCATATCCCCCAATTAAAAGTCATATCCCCCAATTGTGGGTTCGATTTGAAGTCTAGACAGGTGCTCCCCTTTTGTTGACATTATGCATGACAACCCTAGTATACACTGTCAAAAAACTCAAAACTATAAACACATAAAAAAATTAAAATCCAAACAACTACATATTGTCATCGAAGTAATCCATCAACATTCATAAATGAATTCAGTGTATCGTTGGCTTCATTATAACTACCAATGTTGTGTTAATATTTACATTAATTGCTAGCGTTACACATTGAAGAGGGGAGGTTACCAAGTATACCATCAACTTTTTCGTTGCAGAACTTAGACAATTCCTTGTGTGAATTTTAGTCGGGAGTGAAGCAAACAAGAAACTCCTTGGATAATCTTAGTGAAATATTTCTTGAATCATGAGGATAACGCACAACTTATTTGTACTTTTTATTATAAAGATAAAACAAAACTAGTCATAAAAACCCAAGGTGACCAAACTTGTGGTACAAAAAGCCCACTCAAATGTTGGGATCCATTAAAACTCCATCTTAAACAAAATTGATACAAAAACCCCAATTTTTTAAAATTTGATACAAATTCTTTGGGGTTTCATCAAATTTTATGATGAAACCAACTTTTGGTTTCATCAACCGCGAGTTACTTTTATTTTTTTGGGGTTTTTGTGTTACTTTTGTTTTGATGGGTTTTTCGTGGATGGATAGTGACACATTTGGGGTTATAACTCGCGGACCGAAGATAAAATCAATATAATATGAAAGCTAAAAGTAAAGAAAAGCACACACTAAAGATTTTTGTAACGAGGAAAACGACAAAGCAAAAAAAAAAAAACGGGGCCTCATCCAGTTTGAAGATACAATGTATTATAAGATCTTCATTCTGGAATGTTTTTGAGAAAAAAATAAACCATCCAATCTACTTTGTTGTAGTTATTCCCCTATTTCTCTTGATTCTCGCAAGAACCTGCGCACTTAATTCCCCTAACCGATGTCCTTTACATACCTAAGATTTTTTCCATAGTTCTTCATGAAGACCAGCGTTTCCCTTCTTCCAACATGATGTCGGATTATTTCCTTTATGATGCTAGATCAAAGGGATATAAATCTATTCCCTGATTTGGACGAATCTAAATCTCTAAGACCAGGGTTATTCTCTTCAAAAGATATGAAGATACCTAATCAACTATTTACACAAGAATATAAATCTTGATCAAATTCCAAGATGAATTCTCGTGGAAAACTTATAAAAATGATTCAATAGATAAAATTTATGAGTATCAAATATGATTTTGATCAGTAATTCTTTAAAGGTCATATATCATAAGAGAAGGACCTTAAAATAAAGAAGAATTACAACAACAAAAAATGAATACAAATACACGTTAAACTATCTATTATTTGAAGATATGTTGTACCTGTATCTTGCAAAGTCTAACCTTAGATGACAAACATCCTAGATACTTTGAGGACAAAATTTTCAACAAGATATGCATGCGTGCAGGGATTGTTGAAATGACGAGGGTACCCAAGTACACCACAATCTTTTTATTTCAACCTATAAGTCTGATACCAAGTGTGATTGTCTATGGACAAATTCAAGACAATATGTCAACAAGGTATACACTTGATAATAGTTATGGTTCGAAACCGGTTTACTATAGGATCACAATCAATTGTATTGGATTTAATGTACAAGTGTTATTTACTTTATTATTATAAAACAATTACTCTTTATCCTCTCTAGTTCCTTCTCAAAACCCAAAAAAACCTCCCACCACAATTAAAGCTTACTGCTCAAATATGAGCAAATTTCTTTACATTTTCTTGCTTTCTAAGATAGCTAGTAATTTAGGTTAGATTTGTTTAAGTTTTTGCTTCAATCTCCATTGTTTTTTGGAGATTTTTATGGTGTTCTTGTGGGTTTTTTTCCCCTTTTTGTTTGCGTCTTCTCATTTATGGAGATTCTCTATGCGCTCTCATGGCATTTCTTTGTGATCTCAATGGAGATTTTGGGTGGAAGTTCAAGTGTTGTGATCAAGATTCAAGATTATGAGTATATTATACTCATATGTATATGACAAAATCTATTTTTCAAGAGGAATAAACTCTATCAAATGGTTGTATTATAATTCAAAAATCGTTCTTTCAATCTTCGGATTGCTTGGTACTCTTGTTGGTAGTTCGTTACTTCCCTTCACGGATTACTCTTTGTTAGTACCTTTTAATTGTATCTCAATCTTTGATCTTGACGTTCTTGAAGTCCATGTAATCTTTATTTTATCATGAATGAAATTTTATGAGATTTATCAAAAATAAAATAAAATAAATAAAGCAATTATAATGCATAAGTAAAGTAAATGACACATCAAGATTTTCTTAACGAGGAAACCGTAAATTTAGAAAAAACCCTGGACCTAGTCCTGTTTTGAATACTCTCAGAATTGAGCCAAATAGCAAACCCAACTTCGTATTGTTGAGACCAAGTAATCTACCCCTAGCTACTTAGTTCCCACAGTATCACTGTGCCTACAACCGTCTGGCCAATGCACGTGAATCCCAAGATAGAAATCACCATCTTGAGTTGCTTTACCGATGTAAAGTCTTAAGCACTCAACTCCTTTTGATCATCTTCCAAACAGTAAATGAACAAAGTTGTTTGCTAACTACTTCAACTTCTTTTAAGAAAAGATATGTTGAGTTTTGAGGCTCTTCCGTTTAAACAAGTAAACTCCTTTTCGGGTAAGATCAATCCAAATCCGAAATAATTTGATCTAGATTCACAACCATCAGATTCAGATACTAAATAATACCTTCAAATGATAGTTTCCAATCTATACGACTATTTGGTCAAATCTACCAAAGATAAATTAGATCTTAGTTGGATCCCATCCGATCAAGACGTGTGCAAAAATATCACGAGATGCGAAACCAATCAAAAAAAAATCTTTTTGTCTTCAAATATTCAATTGCATTCGATTGTACCTGCAGAACACAAACTTGATTCCACTTATGATCGATCACATACAGAACGGAGTATGTTAACAATGGATGATCACAAGTTGTCTTCAGATCAAAAAATAGTTATGAAGATCCCTTCAATACTTTGATCTAGTTTGAGTAAGCTTATGTCAGAAGAGAAGGCTCTCAAGAATAAACAAACTAGGTGCAATCAAAGTTTCAATAACCGTTAGTCAATCAAATCAATAATCGAAAACTAAAATAACAATGCAATTATCTAGTTTTCCACCAATGGTACTCGCAAAGCTTCTTGATCCCAGAGAAATCTTTAAATGAGCGGACATAAGATATTTCGCCTAATTAAGGTACTTTCCTCTCCTGATAGTCGGCTCCACCAGAAACAACACGAATGAAGTTTGCCTGGATCTAAGGATAGTTTGTAAGAAATGCTAACTCAACTATTTATATACCAAGGTTGTTTAGACAACCAGGAAATTCCAAAACTGAACGACTTTCAAGATACGCAATATGTGCCTAATTTTTATTTTCATATTTCCAACTAATATCCAACCTGCAATTCCGAAATCTATTTTTATAAAATATCTAATATTATTTTAGCGCTTACCTAGTATAGTTTTTCAAGAGATATGTTTTGATTGCTAGAAAATCAAAAACATATAATTCGAGAATCTTAATTAAAAGATTCTCAATATTTCAGTTTGGGATCACCTTGAGTATCAAAGAATATCTTTCAACAATTAGATATAATAATTATGTACATGTTCGAATTATATCGACATCTAAAATTTTCCTATTTGGCAAACCCAAATTCCATACTCACAAAAAATCGTAAAGTAATATGTGAATGTTGAAAATCTGTTTTGCTCTTAGGACCGGTTCTACCATGACTCCCAACATAGGTAGGGATTTTTTCTACCAAGTATCCTAGCAATAGATAGGATCGGTTTACCAAGACTCCCAATATAGGTAAGGATCGGTTCTACCAAGTCTCCCAACAATGGCTAGGATCGGTTCTACCATGTATCCTAAAGTAGGTAGGGATCGTAACTACCTTGACTCTCAATATAAGTTAAAATCGGTTCTGCCTGAATTCCCACCTTAGGTTCAAATTGTTCATTTAATAGATCTTCATAGAAAACCAGACCAACACACCTATTGATTTTTTTTTCTATTACGAAACTATGTACTTCCTTTAAACATGTGTAATGAAACATAGTTTCTTAGGATAAAATTACACATATATCCAATACACGTATTCAATCTTCGATGTCGCATTTACAAAGTTCAAAAGATAAATTTTATACTTCGTAATTCAATATTCTTCCTTGACACTTTGATCATAATAAAATGACCAAGTTTAATACTAGAGTATTAAATATAACCTCGCATGTTATGTTTTCAATCTTAAACGACTTGAATGTAATGATAGGAATGGAAACAAGTCAAGTCAGTATCACTAACCTTAAGTGGAAAGATGATATCTTCGTTGTAGTCGATACATCTTCACATTCTTCAAGGTAATACTTGTATGTCTCAACATTCCTAGACTTTCTGGTATAACCTAAACGAAGTTGACTCTAGTATTCTTAATGAAGTGACTCTAATTGAGTTTTGATACTAAAATATGATAACCAATCTTGACATACCAACGCTTGGTGGGTTCAACCGAGCAATGCACTAACGGTTGTGTTTTCAGTATTGTATAATAATCAATCAAGGATGGGTTTCTTAAGGTACAATGAATTATGACAACCAAAGTTAACTCTCGGTTGCTAAACCTATGTAATTTACTTGGATACAAAAAATTATTATTTTGGTAAGTGTTATACTTGCAATGAGGTTCTTTCCATAGTTTGAAGTTGTAGACAATTGTCATCTCAAGTAAATTCTATGAAAAAAATTACTACCAAAGATAACCCCGAACTAACAAGAATAAACAATGTGTACAAAGAGGCAACAATGTAAAAATATTTAAAAGTTTGAACCTCGAGCTTGATAGATTATTAGATTAAAACTTTCCATACAAACGAATTTGCTAAGAAAAAGCATTCGTAAGCGTGTGCAAAAGTTCGCCTATAAAACTTAAGAAGAATGAATGAGTCCAAATCCAATAGTATATTAGGTTGACACGTTAAGATTTTAGTTCTGTAAACTCAAGCAATGAGTTCCTGAACTCATAAGATACTAAAATAAAATTCAAAATCTTTGTAGGTTCGTGAACTCAAATATAAACAAAGTTACAGGAAATATTCAATCCTTTAAGTTTGCGAACTCAAATATTCAAAAAGTCACAAGAGAATTTTCTTGTACTAGGTTCGCAAACTCAAATAACATTAAGTCTCAGGAGAAATTTTCTTCACTAGTTTCACAAACTTAACCTTTTAGGCTCCTAAATTCAAATGTCAAAAAGGTCAAAGAAGAAATTCTCCACTATAGGTTCGCGGACGCACCTATTTATGTTTAAGAACACAACTGACTTATTGACTTTATTTTTTTGTGTTCTACAAGCAATATATTCACAAACTCAAACTTTTGAGTTCGTGAACTTAACCGAGTGAATAACATCAGTTGGAAACTACCAACACAAAACCTTAAAAACTCAAGAATGAATTTGCAAGTCATGAGGTTTCGTGTGCTTTCTATCTTAATCTTAGTTTCGAGTTCTTGACAGCAAAGATATTGGAAAGTTGAAACATCACTAGACTTAACAAAAGATAATCCGTGATATGATATTCTTCGAATATGATCATTTACTAAAGTCCTCAACTTTTGATACGATAGATAGATAGAAAAAATGGAAAAGAGTCCTAAAGAAAAGAGCAATCTTCGCTACTTACCTCGACGAAGTTTCTTCAAATTGATGTATTCGTGTGATCTTCAATTTTTTTATTCTTCTTGAGTAAATTGGAAAATCCTAAGACTTACCTAATCTGTTCCAAGTTGAAGCTCACTTTAGTAAGCAAAACTAAGAAATAGTTTTGGCATCTAAACTTGACAATATACTTGACATACCAAGGTATATAGGGTTCAATTGAGCATTCACTCTAAGACACCTTCTTGAGCGAGATTATAAATATATGTTAATATTTACGCTTGCGTCGATGAATACAGATATTATTCTATCACCTAATTATCAGACGTGTTTAGTCTTATTCGTACATTAAATAAAAATGGAGGTAATGTTTACTCATATTACAAAATGTAAATTCATTTTTACACGTTAAATTATTTTTTTATTAACATTTACCAACACTGTCATAAACCTAAAGAGATTTCCAATTTAAGATTTGCAAAAGCTAATTTAATTTTATATACATGTTTATATTTATATATTTGCACCAATTTTAAATTGTTGAAGAAAAGTATATTTGAAAAGGTTAGTTTACACTAGCGAAACTTATAAAATGATTTATTTTTCAATTTATTTATTTTTGCATATAATATTTGTTTATAACATATAAATACATTTACTATTTTCACTACTACTAATTAATTTATTTGTGTCATAAATATGAACTTTCTTTTCTGTTGATGATTACATATACTTTTTCTAGCACAATATGATTCATTTTCTTTTCGTATGATTTTTTTTTTCACATGTAATATTATTATGAATTCGGATAATTTGTAAGAATTTCAAAGAAACGAACTCCATAATTTCAGATAATTCATATAAAAAGAAAATATCGGTCTAAAATGCTAATAATTTTCTCTAAAACCAAGAAACGAAGATCTTGATAATTAGATATAGATAAATAATAAGAGGGCAACAGTGGAATGTTGTTTGGTGGAAAACCATACTTCGAAAGTTGTGTGTGCAACCACAAATTACTAGTTTCTTATACATATAAATACCATTTAAAAAAAAATCGAGCGTATTAAAAGGCCCAAATTTGGATTTCGCCTAGAGCCACGGGAAACTATAAGACGACCTTGAATTCAATTTCGCTATAATTGTTCATTTTCATGATCATAACGAAGTTCTGAAGCATTCGAGATTCAATAAACAGAGGTGCATTCACGGTAACTTTAGTGATCCAATTGTTTAGTTGTTTTTGGTTGATTTTTCTGTTCAACTATAATTTAGGTTTCTGAGATTTGATTGCAATTATTTGATATGACTTTCAGTATGTATTTTTATGTCCAGATATTTCTTGATAATAATTTGTATAAATTTTATTTTCTTGATTCGGTGATTTACCCATTTTTGATTTTCCGTCGTTCCAATTGGAAAATTAATCAGAATCTTCATTGTGCCGGCAAATCTCAAGACTCCGTTTGGCGCCTAAATTGAGAGAGAGTCATATAATCTATTTATATATCATCGTTGTTGTTTTTGGGTCTATCGTGCGGCTATCATGAGAACCCGTTTTACACTATACTACTAGAACTATATTAAATGGACGAAGAGAATCCAGATCCAGACCGAAACCCACATCGGAATCAATAACCAAATATCCCGAGGAGTCGGTTTCAGAAAGGTAAAATCCGTTTTATTGTTTTCATATCAGTTTTTTTTTTATGCTACACAAGTCTGTATTCAGTGTTTTGTTTTCATTTTGTTGTTATAGTGTACGCATGGGTACTTCACTATACACTTTAAGATTGGTTCTTACACATAACAACATTTTGTGGTCGGTTCAGCTAATAATATGGGAAATTTATCATGCTTCAAAGAATAAAATATACAAGGAAATACAGAAGGTACTACTTGTACAAAAGAAGAGATTAATAGAAATTTGTGGTTGGTGTCACTATTTGCGATCGTATTAACATGTGTAGACCTATTTTATCTATATCTTTTTTTATTTTCACTGATATGCGCAATGGATGACCACTATTATCCAGTGGTTACACAAGAAGAAATGGGTGGAGAGGTTCCCTAAGTGGTGGCTATGTAATACCACAATGAACTTGCCGGCATCATTTGTGAAGTTCAAGACTTTACTTCCTGTACTATTTATTGGCATTAACTCACTTACCGTGGTAGCAGCGATAGGATGTTTTCATCAGAGAAGAGATCCTTCGGGGCTTACTGAAGGGTTGAGCACCTGTTTTTTGATATATTTTTTCACATTTTTAGCCGAGTATGTGGTAGGGGAGAAATACAATATTTCGTTTGTTGTTGTTTCCTTTGTCACTTCCTTCCTTTGTTCCATGTGTTCGGTGAGTGTTTTACATATTGATGTTTATATTTTTGGATGGTAAGATTGTTTATCTTTTTGGGTAGTAAGATTATTGGCATTTAGGTCAATCACAAGGCCATGTCTTTTTACTTTTTTTAACTACAATTGATCTTATGAAAGTAAAACTAACTGCACCTTGTCCTAGAAAGGAAAAGTTATTTAATCTAAACAAGTCTTTTTACTTTTGGGTAGTAAGATTGTTGACATTTAGGTCAATCACAACTCCATGTCTTTTTACTGGATGCTATCTATACAAATTTACCCATTAATAATTAGAATCCCATGCCCTTTACCCATTTTCTTATTTGCTTATTTTTCTGAAGAAAAAAAATAAAAAAATAAACCCTTTATTACCCATTCATAATTAATGCAATTCATATGGAAAATAGCAAATTCATCCGGAAAGCAGCAAAAATATACCGTTATAGAGATTAAAGGTAATTCCATCCATAAAGCTTTTCATCTGGAAAGCAGCAAATTCAATCTTACCAACAAGTATGCGAGTAGTTGAGGTTCTCCCTAACATTAATACTAAATCCAATCTTTGTAATGAGAATAAGGAATCCTCATCTCATCTTTCTCTCAAATTCAATTTTGCAATTCAGGTACGGATGCACCTAAATTTTGACATCAACTATGTAACATATAGGAAAACTTGTTTTCATGAATGGCTAAATGATTGGTTTCATTATAAAAACAAAGAGGAAAGTATATTAGAATGGCCAGAATTCTGTAGCATTGTTATATGGTATATATGGAAAGCGAGATGCGAAAATACTTTTTGAAAAAAGAAACAGAATAGTACCTACACTGCAAAACAGATTCTTCAATTTATAAATAATATCTTGAGGGTCAATAAACTAGGTTTCAACATAATGCAAACACTTTTCTATGATCCTATGAAGGATGGATCTCGACATATTATGGACAGGGAACCTGAAAAACATGTTACTTACTTAAGTATGAGAATGTCCATAGCGCTAACTATGCGTCTTCCAATAAATAACTCTGGAATTGGAATAACTTCGATAGATTTTACAGGAAAAATAATTCTCCAAAATCTTTACTAGAGGATTTGTTCCTGCAAACCTAAATTAGCATATTTTCCTCCTTTAACAAAGCACCAGTGTCACCATCAAACATTAATGAAACCCTATCACAAAAAATCACAAATTCACACAGATAAAACAAAATTAAAAAAAAGAACCCAAATTTGTTGAATTTGGTTTATTTGTTGTCAAATAAGGGATCCTTAAACTTTATTTGCTCAAGTTGCTCCAAAACCAGAGGAGAAGGAGGATGGGAAAGAGAGGGAGGTTCTTGTTTCTGTGGAACAATTTTTGCACCTGCAACACTAGGTGGATCAACTTAACCAAGAGAGGGAGTTTATTGTTTCTTTGGAATAGTTTTTGCAGTTGCAAGACCAGGTGGATCAGCTTAACCGAGAGAGAGAGAGAGGTTGTTGTTTTTTTTGGAACAATTTTTGCACTTGCAAAACCATGTGAATCAGCTTAAATTTATTGTCTTGGAATCAAGTGCCTCTAGGAAATAAGAGAAGACTACCTATAAATTAGAATTGGAAATAGCGGAAGAAAATCAAATGGAACTCCAATGACAGTTATATGAGATCCAAATGTTGGTGTTAATATTTCAGTGTAAGTTTAGATCATGCAAATGTTCGAATGCGCAAATGGTTCAAAATGACAATTTGCAAGAGGAGATGGTGAAAGAGGAAGCAAATGTATCCGAGGTACAGACAATAATGGTTCCACATACTCTTTTGCTGCCTAAGGTGTGTACTTGTGACTTAAACCTGTATTTTTTTTAGTTAGATAACACCATGAGCAAGTAAAATGTCAAATTTTTTGTGTGTTATCTTTGTACTTTTGTTTAACATGATTGTTCGACTAGGAAAAAGCTGTGTACCCATATTTTGGAGGTTGTGGATTTCGATAAAATGTGTTCTAAAATTAGTTTATCATAAATGGTTAGTGTGAGGATTGCAAGGATCATGCTAGTGAGAAGAGGGAAGTAAAAGGAAGGAGAAAGCATGAGAAGAACGATGCAGACTTTGTGCAAAATAAAACATAATTAAAATCTATTTGGGTGTGCTTAGAATGTGGACATTTTTCTTGTGACGGTGATTGATTTCCAAAAATTCCTCTAACACATGCCTTCTAACATTACAAGACCAGTCATCACCCTTGCACCATTCAATTTAACAACTCCAAACTTCCATATTGCTTCTAGTGTGATGTTGTAATTCCTTTTGAAGATGATAAAGGTGGGCAGAAAGATCGTCTAGGGGAAATTTTTAAAGCTATTAACGTAAAGTCATCGAGAGGAGCTTTGATGGACGTCAAATATATCTGAAATGTTGGAGATATAAAGAAAGTTGGACATGCTGAATATTTGGTTCTGGACAAAGATGGTCGGTACATAGTATTGTATGTGGCTTGTTCAATCTTGGAAATAAATGTTATTTCAATTCAGTTCTGCAGTGCATTCTATCAGTGAACCCATTGCACAATCGCTTAACGAAACTGAATCATTGTGATGGACCTCTTACTATAAAATTGAAGAAACTTTTCCGTGAAATAGCCCTCATACCAGACTCAAAAGAACCAATTATAAATCCTGGAAAACTATTTGCTCGTATTCGTGCTCAGGCCCCCAGATTTACGGCATATCAGTAAATGGACAGCTATGAGTTACTACAGTGTTTACTTGACAGACTGTGTGCAGAAGAGTCGGCTTTGATATCATCACTTGAAACTGAAAAAGGCGAGACAAGTTCAAATTCACATCCTGACCTGGTGGAACTGATCTTTAGAGGCGCACTTTCTAGTACGGTCTCGTATGTTGAATGTCAGAATTCAACTATTAAATATGATCCTCTTTTAGACGTAACACTAGAAGTACCAGCAGAGCAACTTCTGCCGAGGAAACCATCAGTATTTTCTCGACTTAGGGGAAATAATTTGCCTCCAAAAAGGGAAGTAATAAAAGTTAAAAAGATCCATGATAGAAGCAGTACTGCATCTGGTCCCAATAAAGTTGATGATAAGTGTGCACTAGTGTCCTTAGATGAGTGTTTAACATAATTTACAAGGGATGAATTTCTTCTATCCAGTGAAGGAAATGGTGTGAACTGTGAGAATTTTTTAAAGATTATGCAAGATGAAGTTCCAAAAACTATGGATTCAGAGTGTTTAGTTACTGCAGAGAAATATGATAAAGGTGAGGAAGTGGAAAGTCTGAAATTAAAGAGGGACGCGACTGAAAGGATTCTTATCAGTAGGGCTCCATCAATTGAGAAAAATACGTACAATCCGGAAACTCTTAACAACAACTCTGGCAAATTTTTCTCAATTGTTTACTTAATCATACTTGCGGTTCTTAAATTGGTATAGCAGAGCCGATTCCGAGTCCTAGTGGGCCTTGTGCGAAGTTGATTAGAGGGCCCTTATACAACTAATTCTTTTTCCCCGATAATTTCCTAACAATAACTACAATTAATAAAAATAAAAGTCGACTAAGAAAATGATGATGAAAACTAAAAAAAAATAGTTAACAGTTATATTATAATGGTAAAATAATTTATACTCATTATCAAACGTGTTAAGTCGGTAATTCATAGTTAATTAATTTATATATAATTATAAAAATATTAATGGTCATGTGTTTTTCTAATTTAAATATAGTAGTTATAAATATAGTGTGCATGTATTGAACATCATATGAGGCAGTAGCCTTTATACAATTAATAAAAATAAATATCAACTAATAAAAATAAAAAATGATGATGAAAACTCAAAAAAAAATAGTTAACAGTTATATCATAATGGTAAAATAATTTGTACTCATTATCAAACATGTTAAGTCGGTAATTCATAATTAATTAGAAAAATATTAGCGGACATGTGTTTCTCTAATTTAAGTATTAAGTATGGTAGTATTTATATAAATATAATGTGCACGCATTGAAAATCATCTGAGGAAGTAGCCTTTATACAATTAATTAAAAAAAATATCAACTAGAAAACCATAAAAATGATGATGAAAACTCAGAAAAATAGTTAATAGTTGTATCATAATGGTTAATAATTTATACTCATTATCAAACATGTAAAGTCGGATATTCATAGTTTATTTATTTATATAGCAAAATTTCCTATACATGTCCGCCAACTTTTTCCCATTTACCGTGTCCCAAATCTCTAGATCATCCACGTCATCTTCGGTTGGGAGAGGCTAGTTGTTTCCAAAAAGGATCAATATCCTCAAATGGTATGATACTATCCTTATACCGAAGTATGTTTTAGTTGCAAAACCTACACTACACCCTTGATAAGAATTTACAGTAATTAACACATATTTGAAGATTAAAAACAACACTTCTTTATTTTATTCTCAGAAATGTTTACAAGGAATGGAAGAAATCAGGAATACAACCGCTCTCTTGAATTTTCTCTCTCTTCAAGACTTTCTCAACATTCAAAAATACATCATCCCCTCTCTGAGTATACAAAGTCTCTTTATATATGGTAATTACATAGTGGATGACATCTAAGTTGTCCTTTAATATCGGATCTGACTTGCGATATTATCGCATCAGTTATAATGTCAATTATCGCAAGTGTTTTAACCTTCGCAGGACAATCATGATCTTCTCGTGTTTCTTCATTCATCATCTATTATGTCACTCTTTAAATTATCTTGTGATATTCGCAAAGTGTTGTTGAAGAGCTCGCGGTGGTGTTCGCAGAAGTGTTGTTAATCTCGCAAGAATAATATCATGGCGATATTCTGGTCCTACATCTTGCCTCTTCTCATGTCTTTTTCTGCGAAGGGAAAACGTCATAAGAAACTGTAATCTTTTGAAATGCTGAAACTATCTATTTCTTCACGTTATTCACTCTGACACGTATCTACATCTCTTTTCCAAGTTTGTTACACGTATCTTTTTATCCATTCAATTTCTGACACGTCCCTGTCAACCGCTGCATTCCAACCGTTCACGTCTCTTCCTTGTATTAATTGCGCTTATCTTCTCGAGATTTTTTACCTATTATATATATCTTCTTCATTCTTCTCTTTTCTTCTTTTTACTTCTTTCTTCCTTCTTTTCGTAATCTCTCTGCAAATTTACTGTTCTTACGTAAATTCCAGATCGTCAACTGTTCTTTCAATCTTTTACTCCTTCAAACTTCATTCCCATACTAAAAATGGTTGCAGCTGGTCGCAAATATATGGTTGCTTTTGAGAACCTTCAAAAAGAATTTAAAGACAAAGGTTTTACTTTATCCACCATTATCAATCAAAACCCTAAATCTGAACTTTCTGTTCCATTATTTTCTGATCTTCCATGTAACCATGAGAAGATCATAGTCTCGCTGGGCCAACTTGAAGCTGGTCTTCCCATTCCTCTTTATGACCCTGGACTTCCTTTATTCTATGAGATACTTTATCACGAGAAGTTCTTGCGTGCGGTATATCAGTTGAGTGGGGATTGTATTCGCTTAATGCTGGAGTATGCTACTCGCGGTGCTGGTAAAAAATCTCGCTACCCTGATTCTACGAAGAACCCTAAATTCAAGGATATTCAAATTGTCCC